>APFE031501269.1:18765-72144 GCA_000404065.3 Pinus taeda
AATTGCAGGGATTTCACAAAGAGATGACACTTGAATTCTTGCATAATTTGTTGAATGACAGCACCACAGTAAGAGGTAGGAACATAACAATCTTCGAAGTAGTCATAGCCGAAGTCTCTAGACTTCTAGCTAAGGGAACAAAATTGACAAACAAACACATCCTTTTATACTATGAGGTCATAGTATTTTAGGACCCAAGCGAGAAATTGGTGCGAACAGGGAAATGGATTCACCCTTCAGTGTTAAGAAAGCCATGGCAAGAGTTGGCAGTAATTGTGCAAAGGTACATCACATGCAACGGTCGACAGGATGTGGTAAAGTCCCGCCAAACTCAAACTGTTAGTGATCTTAAAACAAAAAATTTCAGTTAATTTGTCATTTTATTTGAATTCCCTATTGCATGATGTTGCTCGTCGAGTTAGAAAAGAAAAGGACCCACATATAGCCATCAATCAACATGGGCTTATCAAATTGATTATCATGCATGGACTGGCCTAGCCACTGCTAACTTGGGACAATATTGTAAATCCTACTCTGGCCCCACCTACAGAAAACCTAGCAACAGAACAACAAGGGCCAAGAACTCCAGGTCTGAGAAGGACACTAAAAAGGAAGAATTCTTCTATGTTCTTGAACCTAGCAAAACAAAGGCACTCTGTGCAGATAAAGTCACAGCGACAGACCCAAATTCAAACAAATGAGGCCGGGCCATCTCACACACCACCTCCAATTCCGCAAAATGACCCTTTGCAAGACTATGAGGAAGAGGTGGTTAGGGTACTGGAAAACATGGGGATATTTGGTGAGGGAAAAGAACAATCTAAGAATGTTGAAGGACATAAGTGTGCCCCCAACCAGTCTGCCTCCTTGATAGCCCCGGTTATGATCAAACCCTATTATTTACTGATTTTTTGGAAGAACAGAGGGAACCAGACCCTTCTGTGGAAAACCCTTGGAGACAGAAGTGCATGAAGAAGAAATCATTAGAGAGGAAAATCAATCAGCAACTACTGGTCCATTGGACCCCCCAGCTGAAGAAAATCCTACAATTTAAACCGAGGGAGATGAAAGCCAACCAGGAAATGCTAGTTTTATGAAGTCCCATGAGGATGAGGCCCACCTAGAAGAAAGCCCGGAGAACGATAATTTCTCAGGAGACACCATTCCATTAGGGCCTCCTGAGAAAGAAATGCATGACAAAAAATAAATGGAAGGTGAAGCTCCATTGGGAGATATGGTTCCAATTGAAACCCTCATTGATGCAGACACAATTCCACCTGAGCATGATGGTCAGAAGTCTCACAACAAAGAAAACCTACAAGGACAGGCTCAAAAAAATGCTTGAAAAGTATAGGAAACAAAAGAGAATAATTGGGCAGCTAAGACAGTGGTTAAAAGAAGTAGTCAAAGTCAGAAAAATGAAAGTGGAAATGGAGACCACAGGGACACAAACAGAACATTGTTTTGGAAAAGATGTTGAAACCCAGACTGAGATTCTTTTGGTTCATTCAAAGGAAACTTAGACATAGCCATGTCTTATGGAAGACAGTGAAATGCAGATTGAAGACCCCTGTGTTTTCCCACAGGAGACCCAAACGGACTTCCCTACTGTGAACGATGTCGTTCAAACATATGATAAAGAAAGCATCCCAACTGATTATTGCATGATCCAACAAGCAGCTTAGGCTGTTGTTCAGACTGAACCTGTGGAAACGCAAGATAATGAAGTCCAAACAGAGGAGACACCTTCTTACATTCCCCTAGTAAGGGAAGCAGTCATTAGAAAATTGTAGGATGAAATAACTAAGGTCCAGCAGGAATCAACTCAGAACAAAGAGAAAGTAGTGCCCCTATGTGTACATCAAGAAGTAAGGAAGAAGTTTGAGGCACTCACAACCACTAGGGATGAGACCTTTGCTCAGTACAAGGCTGAGCAGAAAAAGGTTGAAAAAGTATAGGACAAATTACAAAAGGCTAAAGAGAAATTGGAGACTATTTGCTCTCTTTATTCAGACACCCTGTCATGCCGAGCTCCTACTACAAACTATGTAGTATTCCTCCTAGAAAGGTACCTCCTGCTGAAAATCAAAGCTATTAAGGCTGGCAAGTTTGTGGAAATAAAGACTACCCCAAACTCAATGACAAGATCCATGTCACACTAGTTAACTACCTCCACGTTGTCTTGTTAATGTGGAATTTCGATTTACTCAATTTGACTAAGGCTAAAATCAAATTGAGCCTTTCTTGCTACATTTTCTAACACTAATCAATATTGTTTCCATGTCATCTACTTTTATCCAAATCTAAACAATTCCAAATCTAAACCATTGTTTACCAAAATTTGAAAAAATACTTCTAACATACTTTAATGAAATTATAACATTGAAATAAAAAATTGAAACCAACTCCTCACTCATAGTTGACTTTGTTGTGCCATATTTGTTATGTGACAAACTCATAGCAATTATTAAGGATAGCATTGTTTTCCAGAGGAAAAAACGATTAACTTCTATTAAAAATAAAAGTAGTTACATTGTTCTGAAAATTTCTATTTAATTTGTTCTTTGTTGCCTCGTGAACCAGATACAAAAATCCTTTCAATGCTAAAGGCATGTTCACAAGTATACCTGTGATTAGAAATACAAGAGACTGCATATCTGGGTAGTTACGAATTTAAAGTGAATTTTAGATCATTTCCTTTAATTATGGTTGGGTTTATCCATACTTTCTTACGTGTGGATACCGTGGATAATTATTACAGCTTGTAACAAGTTCGTGATTAGGCGTGGGTGGTTTATGAGAAACTATTTTATTTGAGGATATAAGATATGTTGTTTTATAGATGAGCCATAATTGTGTATAAAGTTATTATATTTGTTTATGGCAACCATTTATATTGATATCATTTTATAGTCAAAATGCTTTTACTTTCAAAATTTTAAAAATATTTTATAAGTTATAAAACTTAAAAAAATAACTATAATTGAATATTTTGAAAAATAAAATTAATTTGAAATTTGAATTTATATTTTTTTAATTGGCTCATATTATTGACATGGGCTAATTTTATGAGGTTATAATATATAATATTATCAAAATTTCTATATGTTATCAAGAGTCATATATAAAAACAATGTCAAATCTCAATATTTAGAAAATTTCATTCATTATGAAATTTATTTCTATGTTCAAACTCATGTTTGGTTTTTAATTAATGTGCAACTTTTGAAAATAAATTACAAAGTTTGTTCAAGTTTTTGAAAATTTTTAACACATATTTTATTTTATGATATTCTTTTTTTGTGGTTTAATTAATATATGTGTGTGTGAGAGAGAAAGAGAGAGAAAATTTATTTTATATATACCTTTATATATAATATTGACATATATAATCTACTTAAGATAAGAAAAACATCTAAAATTATTATGTCACTACTTAAATAAAATATTCCTAAATTATAATGGGCAATCTTTAACAATATCTCTTTTAAACCTTACTATTAAGACTACAATACTTGCAACAACTATACAAAAAATCCAACAAACATATTTGTGATTTTTTATTACTTCTTATATCAATATAAAGATATTTTTGAAAATGCAATCTAAGTTCTTCCTTTAAACTCTTGCTACATTTGAATCTCTTCCTACATAATACAACTTATTTAAATAAATGATCAACATTTGAGTTCAATTTTATATATATATATATATATGAAAAAATTATTGATTTTTTTACCTTCATAAATTGATTTTTAATTGGAATTGATATTATAGTATCAATTTTACATTTATTGCCTATCTAATCTATTAATAACTTAAAGTCCCTCAATACTTATAAATATTTTTATATTATTTCTTTTCATAAAAATATAAAATGCGTAAAACTTTACTATTCCTTTACTAACAATATATTTCAAAATAATATAATGTATTGATAAGAAAAAACAATATCCCCTCCATTATAAATCTTTATCGCTCTTTGGTATGCCCCTAAGTCAACATGTATTTTCATAATTAATTATGTGTTCCTTTAATATTATATAATGTTTCTCTTTCAAACACCTTTAGCTACCTTTAATAGCTAGTTGGATTTTATGGGCAACTTGTGTAGGCATCATATAAGGCCTTGAAATATCAAGTTGACAATTAATGCAAGGTAAAGACTTATAAGCATTTGTGGATGCATTAGTTATTTTAGAATATAAACAACAAAGAAAAGCCAATTGATGTCATTTGTTGTGTAAATTTTTGTTATAAATGATTTTAATGCAAAATAGAAATTTCATTATCTTATCTAAACACTTACTGAATCTTAACTTTGTGAATTTAACTATAAAAATCTCCCTACTTAAAAACTTTAACAATTTTTTTTTTTGATATTTTGAAATTTTGTTTTAATATTCCCCAATGGGGGTTACGAACATTGAGTCCTGCTAGACGTGTGTGCTATGAATTGGTACATTCAGTGGATGGTAAGGAGGACAGTTATCTTGTCCTCCCATCACGTATGGTGTACGATGAGTTTAACGATGTTGTGTGCGAAGTTTCATTCATCCTCTTTGGGATTGTGTTGGAGAGGGAAGTGGGTTTATGGTGCTCGTCAGGTTTTAGGAATGATATTTTATCGTGGTAGTATGGTGGATGGAAGTTGGTGGTATGAGCTTTGTTAGTCTGTCGAGTTTCTCTGACCCTCGATTAGTCTAGGAGTGGTGGAGATTTCATTGTCGTTGTGTCCTCCACCGATTCCAGTTTACAAAAGCATTAAGTTCTTCTCCCCTCACCTCATTTCTCACTTTTATCAGTGGCTTGAGTGAATTCTGCACGGTAATTTGGTTGACCTTGGAGCCCATTCATGTGCTACATGCTAACTTTATTCCTCGATGTTATATGTGTTCGGGAGGGTGTTGGAGTCTCCTATCAGTCGAATATCTTTTGAGTCCTCCTCTCTCCACGAGTTTACCTTGGATTCCTTATACCTACTGCTGGGAGCGCTGTAATTGGGTTCTGTGGTGGAAAAGTGGTCTGAAGGAAACAATTGTGGCTGGTAATTGGCTTGGGTTCATATCTTGTGTGTTTATGCCATGGTGTCAAGTATTTCTATATGTAACTTTGTTCCTAGGCACTTCCCCTGGAAGAGGTGAAGGCAAGGTCTCAGTCTGGTTGGCACATTTCTTATCTATGTGTTTGCCTGCAACTCCCCGGGCTAGAGAGAGGTGGTCGTCAATTATGAGAAGTGTGCATCTGTTGGATCATTCAGGGCTTCCTTTTTCTCTACTACGGTTCAGAGGGTGTTGGGAGGTGTTGTTGTTTGTTGTTAATCATGTCTTAGAGGTGTATTCCTAGGCCCTCACAATACGACCTGTGTCACATAATTCTTGCTCCCATCCCAAGCAAAAGGGAGCTTCGACCATCCGGGGAAGGTGCAACAATGAGTTGAAGGTGGCGTTGGTGGGTCGAGTTACTGTGCATCCATCACAGGGTGGTCAAACTATTGGAGGTGTGGTTTCCACAACGTTAGGAGCCCATGGTAGCAGGGGTGGTGCAAGATCAGTGTGGGTGGTCGTGCAGCTAGTAATGGCAAGAAGTGTAGTGTAGCACATGGGGTAAGAGTAGGTGTGCAGGGTCGAAATCATGGGTTTAGGCGTGTAGTGGTTGTTGGACGACAACGTTGCTCCAAGCCCTCTCGTGACCTGTTCCAATCTATTCTGGATTTCCTATAAGCTTATGATAAGGCCAGGAAGGAATAACACGAGGTTGTCATATTTGTGCTTAATCAACTCCATTACTTTCAATGCCATGTCAAAGAAAGGATTGTGGTGGTTGACGTGGTCATAATATGTTATGTGAAAAGGTGGAGAAGATAGAAATGTGGATGATTCAATTTGAGCAGCATGTTTAGTGCACCTATCGTCCCCCTCCCCTTCCAGGGATTAGGCCAGACAACCTCGCATCTATTACTTCTGACGATTGAGCATGGTCACATGTGTTATTCTAGTTTTGTTTGTCTTTTGGTGCTTTTGGCCTATCGAGCTGTTGATTGTTCCTTTAATTTTGATATTGTTTATTTGTTAGAGTTTATAAGGAGGAGGTATATCATGCCTATTCCCTAACTCAACTACACCTAAACCATTGAATTGCATGAGGACATGCAATAAGGTAAGCTAGGGAGTATGTTGGGACGAGAAAAAGGTATGTTTTTTCCTTGTAAATAGCTTATTTAGCATTCGTCTTCACATGTCTAACTTCGTTTTATGGATAAAAGTAGAGGAAACAACAGTTGAAGTTGGGTAAAAGCAATCAGTAACAAATTATATAAATCTAAGCAGGAAAAACTAACTTTTACTATCTTTATGTGTAGAAGACGTGAATTGAACGATGGTTGTTCAATTGACAGAACAACAAAATCCCGTAAAGGAAAAATATAACGTCAGAGGCAAAGCAGGACAACGGAAGACTAGGCAGACCGATGCTATTTTATGATGGAATCAGATCGAGTATTGAGAAATCCTCAGGGTCCCTTGATCCTAAGGATTCACTTTTATCTATTTACTTTTCTAAATGTTATATATAAGGCCAAAAGGCAAACTACACAGCTAGTTCAGAAATTCACAGTTTGTAACTATTCTTTTTGAGATATAATACTTTCATCTTAGTGATGTTGTAACTATGTTACTTGTTTTAATGAATAAGATTGCATTTAATTTATAATCATCTTCTGAGTATCTAATAGCGGGGACTTCTAGAGACTTTCGGCCCAGTCAAGAGAAGATTTGCTACTTTACCTGTGTTATAATTCTTTCTGTATATTCTTTTTTGTTTTTGTTGTGAAGTCAATATCATTTTGATTAACGTGAGGTTTGACTATTCTTATTCATATTTGCTATTGGAATGAGGATGAAATGAAAGTTCTCTTGTCCTTTAGCTATTGGATTTAGGTACAAAGTACATCACGAAGATTAAGTAGGACCACCTTTCAATTTGTAAGTACAAACACCATTGTGTTGTCCTTATTAGTAACATACAATATAAGGGTAGGTTGATTAGTATTATTAATGGGGTGACAATTTCATTTTAAGGTTAGAGTTAAGTTAGATATAAAATTGGTGTATAATTTTTTTCTGTTTATGAGATAAAGAGACTTGCTTTTACATAATGACTTGACCACGAAAGTTTATGAAAGTATACATATTCTAAATTCTTTTTTAAATTTGAACCTCTGATTTATAAGAAAAAAATGGGTTCTTATACATTAGGTCCACTCAAGTTGTATAATATATGGGCTTTTATTTGAAATTAAATTAATAAAAAATGGATGGCAATTATTATCAATAAAAATATAGAAAAAAACTAAACATTTAGTACAATCAATGACTATTCAGGGTTTGCAAAATTATTCTAGTTAAATTAGTCCTTAAAGCAATCTATGGTTATTGTATGTCTCTTGCATGGATTCTAAAAGGAATTCTTGACAAAATTAGACAACTCTACTTTATATTTATTTGGCTTAGAGAGGTAGGTAGGTAAAAAATGGTTTTAGCCTCTTGAAAAAGGCTTCCTATCCCAAAATTTGTAAATGGATGGGTTCTTAAGAACATCTTTTTTTTCTCAAAGGTCCTAGCAAGTAAGAAAATCTACAAGTTTAGGGGTGGAATGTGTGTGCTCGGGTGATATTTAGCCCAGGAGGAAAAAATGAAAAATCCTACGCTTAGTTTTAGCTTCCAACAATAAAGTGAAGTTGCATGCTTTGCTTACAGGAATCAATCTAGTCAGGTATCTAAATAATCATAAGCTTGTCATGATTGGTGATTCTAATAATATCATTAAACATCTAAATCTAGTCACCTCTCCTTTGGGTTTAAAACTCTAGGCCATATATAAAAGAATCTTAGTAGGGTTAGCCTCCATTTAGGAAACACGTGCCTTTCATGTGCTTCAAGAACTTAATATGGAAGTCAATGCACAGTCCACTCAAGTAGTCTGCAAGCCAATTGGAACGTTAGGGGTGAATAGGTATGTCCATTTTCATGACATCCCTTATTCATAATTCTCATGGCATCTGGTCACATCAACAGTTCCAACTGGGCATTTGGGAGGTCACATCAAGGTCCATCACAACACAAACCATGAAACTGGCTATTAAGTGGTTAATCATAACAAAAATGGGATTCTTGGCCTTGAATGAGTGGATGCAATAGAATTGTTTGTAGCTCTTCATAATTTGATGTGGGAATTAATTCGAGCTTAGATTCCATGCTCTCCTTGCACAAGGTTACCTAATATGACAACTCATGTAGGCCTTTATTAAGGAGTATGGAATCGAGATAGAATATTATTCATTGGCCTTTGATGTGTAATATCAGATATGGAGTTTGGTGAGAAGAAGTGGTCTAATATTCCCATTGTCTAAGATATGGTCTATCCTCATGTGCATCTTTGGAATCTTCTCGAGGACAATGCCAATGAATCCTCTAATCTTTTGGACCAAGTTAATTACCTTCAAATTCTCTATAGTCTGTTGATGATGAAATTCACTATCACTATGGATATTTTGATTGAGCATAGACAATTGAAGCATAGAATGGAAAATGAATCGATGGTTTGTGTCCTTAATTAGATGGACCTTTGTAACTTGTAGCTTAGATTACTTTGTGTCCCACTTCTTCTATGAATTTGGTTTGTCCCCTCTCTACCCATTTTCCTTATTTGAACCTTGTAGCTCCTTTCATGGAAAACATAGTTTCTTTTCATGTATTTTAGAATTTTTATATTATGTAGTCTAGGCATGAATACAAAATTTTTCTTTAGCTTTGGGGTCTGTTATATCATTTTTACTTTTAGGATCCATTATTTTCCTATAATTTGGCTCAGGTATAGTCATGATGAGAAATGTAGTGTTTATCTTGAGGTCAATTAGGAAATCCTATACATCTAAAATTTGCATGTAATCGTATTATGCACTTTGCATAAATTTTCTAATAAAATTAATCAGTTATTGCTAAGATAATATTAACGTCTAGAGGTTCAGGGCCCTAGGATTTGGGCTAAAGTTACCAAAGACAAATGCATTCACTTGAAAAAAATAAAGGAATAGATCTTAAACAACTTTGAAAAATCCCAAAATGCAACAATAATTTGGAAAGAAGTTCTCTCAGCATTCCATCCAATTGGAAATTAGTTTGTTTGGAGAATTGGAAAGGGAGATAAAGTCTTTATAGGATTAGACTTTAGATTGGATGTAAGGAAGCACATTAAACCTCCATATCACCCGATTCTTGAGCTAAAAATCAATGGTTATAAAACTTTAAGGTAAATTTCTAAAGGAACTGGAGGCATGAAGCAACAAATTTGGTTAACAAGGAGAGATATTAGACTTAGAGAAGAAGATTCAATCACATCAAATAACTAGGCACGAGAATTATAAATGAGTTGTAATATTAAAAGAGAAAGAGAAAGAGGAACAACTTGATTGGTCCCTAAACAACATTGGTAACTATGAGCCAAGAATAGGGTATAAATTTCTATCTTAGGTTGATAGGGATGCACCATAAACCTAGTGGTGGAAAAAGACTTCAAACTTAAAATGTTTAGCAAAAGAAAAGTTATTCATGTGGCTCCTTTTATATAATAAATCCTTATCATCAGACATCCTTTAGAAAAGAAAATTTGAGGGAGAAGGAAGATGTGTTTGTATATTATATATTCAAAAATAAACCCCCATATGATGTTGTCATGGAGTTTCATCAAGGAGGTATGATTAGAAACAAAAAGATCTACAACTCAGAACAATCCATCAAATGGATCTACTCTAAAGGAAGTTCCCTGGGATTTATGTAATGAAACCTTGAGGTATAGAAATATTCCTCTAACTATAATGGGGCTATACCATTGAAATGTAGCTTGCAAAGCATAGACATTATCTTTGCCTTCCCACAACAAAAGGATCCTCACATTCCAAATCATATCACTCAAGATTATATCAACAAGGAAATGCCTTGAGCATATTTTAATGTGGCCTCCCAAGTAAAATATCCCCAATGATGTCCTAAGAGGAATTCTACACCTCTTTAATAGACACAATATCTCTTTTTCTATTGGTAATGGAAATGAAGCAAACTACTATTAACTTTTGAAACTAGGGTAACCAATATTATGATTTCATTAAATTCCTCTTTTCAAGAGGACCAAAATTGACCTAAATATCACTCAATTTGGTCAGCAGAAGTTAAGTTTTGAATTATTTTATTCATACATGCATTATGGAGTGGGTCGGCCCTAACCACATGGGTAACTTCTTAGGTCGGCCTTAACCCCAAGTAAACCCTCAAGAAAGCCTATAAATAGAAGCAACATTAAGCTCATTTCATCATATTGATTAAGCCATATTATTTTCTTCTCTTTTGTCTTAGTTCACACAGGTTTCATGAAAGGAGTTTGCACAAGGGCCAAAATCAGAGGCTTGAGGTTCACTCTGACTTATGGTTTTCTGATCCCTAGATGATGGCATAGAAATGGGCATTTTAGTCCCTGGAAGATGGCACACAGGCTTATGAGAGTGTCGAGAGAGCCCTAGATGCTAGCACAAAGGCTTAAGGGAATGTCCAAGGGTTCAGTGGCAGGTCTGAAGGCATTGGTCCTCGGACGCTCGCACAGAGTAGTCTTAAGAGCATCCAGGTCATCCTGAATGCACAGACAACAACTAAAAGAGAGCATCCAATGGTGTTTTAACAGACCCGATGGGTTTGACCCCAGATGCATGCAAAAGATCTTCTTGAGAGCGTCTGAGTAGCTACAGACGCCCTCACACAGTGGCCGAGAGAGAATCCAGAGAGTTTCGAATGCACGCGGACAGTTTTGATGAGAGCGTTCAGGGTTTTGATATTGGTTTTATCAATTGGATTCAATTAGCTTCAGTGATTTGGTAGATCTAATTTTACCTCTTCTATTATATAGATTTGTAGATCTGTAGATCTGATTTATTGGTATCCGATGCAAACATATGTATTGGGCTCATTGTACTCTCTCCTAAATTTTTTTTATGATGATCTATTAAACATGAAGATTTGAAAGGGTTCCCCCCTTGTGGGGTTTTTCCCTAGTCTTGGACCAATCTGTTGTCTCTTATGGTTGCATTTTTGTCTTCTTTGTCACTACATACATTGTTATTTCTTTAGTTACGTTTATGATTGATTATATTGCTAATAATTTGATGACTTGTTAATGAAAAAGTAAATTGAGCTAAAGTAACTGATATATAATAGAACAATAAAAGACATTTAACATGTATCAGAGCTAAGGTGAAGGACAAGCCCAAAATAATATAAGCATTGAAGCCCTCACTTTTAGAAAGCAGATTTCCTAGTCAAGGTCAAGATGTCATCCTCTACCTTCAAGGAGCATGAAAAGTTGGGTGAAGCATCAAACTTTGTTGCATGGAAATTCAGACTGGAGATCATAGCTAACAACAATTATGTGCTTGAATACATCCAAGGAAGTATGTCCAAGCCTCTGGAAAAAGATTCCACTTCCCTCAAGAACAAGTACAAGAAAGGTGAGACCAAAGCAAAGAAAATTATAGCTAATGGTTTACAAGATCATTTACTTGCATATCTTGGGAATTTAAGAAATTCTAAAGATATGTATGAAAAGATAGCCGACATGTATGAAATCAACAACTTGAATAAGATCATCACCTTGAAATATAAACTCAAGGAAACTAAGATGAAAAAAGGAGAAGCTATTCAATCCTACATTATGAGGTTTTCTCGCCTTAGAGATCAATTGCAGAGAGTTGGAGAAAATGTGCATGACAGAGAGTTAGTAGTTATGACTCTTAGAGGTCTCCCTCATATTTGGGAAACCTTCAGTACTACAGTTAGCAATATTAATGTCCTCTCGTCATTTGATGAAATTGTTGGGAAGCTCACTCAAGAAGAATCGAGGATGATAGCAAGAGGAAGGATTCAAAAGAATGAAGAGGGAGAGCCCCCTGCATATATCACTCATGAAAAAAGGAATAAGGAAAAAGGAGGTCCATCAAGGAATCCTACCTCTCAAAATACAAAAGGAAGGAATGACAAATCGTTATCTCATATTGAATGCTTCAATTGCCAAAAGACAGTTCATTATGTGTGTGACTATCCCGAGAGTGGAAAAATACCATGTTACACCACTAGAGGAAACTACAATAACAAAACAAGAAAAGACAATAAAAGAAAGAACCGTGATAGAAGATATGAAAGAAGAAGAAGAGATTCCTCAAGCGACCATGAATAAGATCATCCTCAAAAGAAGTCAAGGGCTCCCAGGTATGAAAGTAATGCTATAAATAAATCTAAATATATTCTTATTTCTGCTCTTACTAGTTCTTCTCCACCAGATTCGTGGGATAGTTGTTTAGTTGATAGTGTGGTCACTCATCATTTCTCTAGATACAAGTAAGTCCTCTCTAATCTGGTAGAGAGGGAGACTAAGTTGAAGATAATTCTTGGAGACAAGTCCACTCATCATGTGAAAGGATTTGGGTCCATCAAATTTCAGTTGAATTATGGGGAATTAGTTATGCTACATGATGTCATGTATGTACCAGGATTAATGAAGAATAAGGTATCTATATTCGCATTGGAATATAAATGGATGAGGATTGCCTTCATCAAATGAAAATTTTTGACTTGGCCCCTTGATTCACCTGTGAGAGATGAATTCACATTAGGATCAAGATTTGAAGGACTCTATAAAGTCACTGGAAGGCCTCTTATAACATTGGTTCATAATAGGAATCATCTGAGTGATTTATGGCACTGCAGACTAGCTCATCTACACTATGATGCACTTACGAAGTTGAATAAATTGGTCTCAAGTATTCATGATGTTTAAGCTCATCATGATAGGGTTTTTCTAATTTGTGCGAGTGGAAAGAAAACAAGGGGTCCATTTCCCTCTAGTAAGAACAAGACAAATGACATCCTCCATCTCATTCATTCTGATATATGTGGTATGATGCCTATACATTTTGTTGGTGGTCATCTCTACTATATCACCTTTATTGATAACTTCTCAAGAAATACATGGATATACTATATTAAGCACAAGGATGAAGCCTTTGAATTATTCAAGGACTTCAAAGCCTTGATTGAAAATCAATTAGGAAAGAGAATCAAAGTCTTTAGATCCAACAATGGAGGGGAATACATGTCAAAAGACTTCATAGGATTTTGCAAGAAATAAGGGATCAAGAAAGAAACAATTGTGTAATATACTTCTGAACAAAATGGTCTAGCTGAAAGGAAGAACATGTTTATATAAGAAGTTTCCTATGCTATGCTCCATGATAAAAAGGTGCCAAAGTTCCTTTGGGATGAAGCTACATCTACCGTTGTGCACATTCAAAACAGGGTGCCTCATCAAGTGTTAGAAAACAAGACCCTTGAAGAAATATTCACAAGTATCAAGCCTCATATTAGCCATCTTCATGTATTTGGATGCCCCAAAAATTTTCATGTGCCAAAGGACAAAAGGAACAAACTGGAAGCTCTAGGAAGGAAATGTATGTTTGTGGGTTATTTTGAAAATTCCAAAGCATATAGAATATATATTCATGGTTAGAGGAAGGTTGAAATTAACAGGGACATAACATTTGATGAAGATGCATCTCTTGGAAAATAAAGAGATCTTCCTCCACCTCGTCCTCCCAAGGAAGAGAATGATGACTAAGATATTCTAGATGGTCCTTATGTACCCAAGTTTTATACTGACGATGATCCCGTAGAGCATATGAATCTATTAGATCCTCCTCCAAGTGATCCTCTTACTAGGAAGAGACCACTTTAGTTCTGCGATACTTTACAAAATGTTGAAAGAAATGTTCCCATTCGTAGATCATTCAGAGAAAGGAAGCAACCATGCAGGTATCAGGGATATGTTGCAGCTATGAGCATTATGATTCAATCTGAACCATCCTCATTCAAAGAAGTTGTAAAAGAACAAGTTTGGAAGGATGTTATGGTTGAGGAATATGAATCAATTGTGAAAAATGATGTATGGGATGTTGTACCTAGACCAAATGGGAAGTCTGTTTTGACTTCAAAGTGGCCATTCAAGATCAAACATGGAATTGATGGAAACATTGAGAAATACAAATCAAGGTTCGTAGCTAGAGGATTCTCTCAAAAAGAGAAAGAATATTATGATGACATACTTTCTCTCGTGGTTCGATATACAACGATCTATTATATAGTTTCCCTTGTTGCGAGTCAAGGATGAACTCTTCATCAAATGGATGTAAAGATCGCATTCCTTAATGGCATGTTAAAAGAAGAGGTATATGTTGAGCAACCACATGGGTTTGCAGTGGAAGATCAAAGAACACTTGTTTGCAGGTTGAAGAAAGCATTGTATGGTTTATAGCAAGCTCCCCGAGCTTTGTGTGCACTCATTGATAGTTACTTAGGGAATTTGGGATTCACAAGAAGCAATGTTGATCCCAACCTTTACTTCAAGGTATTCAAGGGTATGCCATTGATTTTGGTTTTATATGTTGATGATTTATTCTTGACAAGTAGTGAGCCTCTAATGATCGAGTGTAAGAGAATGCTAGTCTCTGAATTTGAGATAAAATACCTTGGTCTTATGCATTACTTTTTAGGTCTTGAGGTGTGTCATAGGCCTGGTGATATTTTACTTTCACAAGAAAAATATGTTGTAAAGCTAATGGAAAGATTTGGAATGATTGAATGCAAATCCATGGTTACACCAATGGAAATGAACTTCAAGAATTTAAGTGGAGAATTTGCAGGACCATACTTGGAAAATCCATCCAAGTATAGAAAACTAATTAGGGATCTGATGTTCCTTGTGAACACCCGTCCACACATATGCTATGCAGTAAACACATTGAGTAAATTCATGACCAAGCCTCTCTATTCACATTGGATAGTGCCAAACACATATTGTGATATTTGCATGGGTCGATCATAGTTGACCTAAGATATTCTGCAGGAAATATTCAACTTCATGGATACACTACTGTTAACTGGGCCAGAAATGTTATCAACAAAAAGAGTACATCTAGATATTGTTTTAGCCTTAGATCTTCCATGATATCCTGGATGAGCAACAACCAAAAGTTTGTAGCACTAATTATTGCCAAAGCAGAATATGATGCCGCTAGCATGGCTAGTTGTGAAGCAATTTGGTTGACAAAACTCTTTGGAGAGATATTTGAGTAGGTCTTAGATACTACAGTGATATACTGTGATAACAAGAGTGGAATTTTTCTACCAGAAAATCTTGTGTTCCATGACAAGTCCAAGCATATTAAGATTCAATATCACTTTATTCAAGACATGGTTCAAAGAGGAGTTATCAGGCTCCATCACATAGTGATAGATGAACAAATTGTAGATATTCTCACCAAATAACTACTAAGAGGAAAGATTTTATACTTCAGAGAGAATCTTGGATTGATGGATGTGGCCCCTCTAGATAAGGGGCAGCGCTAACCGAGGACATTGAGCCAACTCTTCCTACCCTATATGAGCTCCCTGGGTGAGGAATCGAGATAAAGGGCTCTTAGGGTTGCGAGATCTCTAGACAATAGGGTACTTCCCTATCTGTTACCCATAGGGTTGAGGATGTTTCTCCCTTATATTTATAGGGTTAGAGAATGATACTCCCATGTCTGGTCTTTGCAGAGTATACCCCAATTGGAACCATACCCACAAGCAGGGCTTGTTGGGAATATCGCTCCTCGTTTGGCCAATGAGTTGAGTGTACTTAGGGGTGTACAACCCAAGGCGATTATGATGCAAGTGTTCTACCACATGACTACTGAGAGTCATTTTTGGGAATATCGGTAGGCAATAGGATTGGGTTGAGAGTTACTCCCCTTCTTAGATTTTGGGTTGAGGGTAAGCTCCCTGATGAGATTCCGAGTTAAGGGTAAGCTCTCTGATGAGATTCCAGGGTCGAGGATTTTCTCCCCTATATGACGAGTTATCCTATTTCTCAGTATGTGTGGAAGATATTGTTCCTTGATTCATCTTCTTTTAGATCCAAGAAATTTTCAACAGATTGAGTTGAGCAGAGATAGTCAAAGTATTACAGGATGATGTGAAGATCAACTAACATATATTGGGAGGTGGAATTCTTCCTAGTTTAGAGGGAGTGCTAATTTTTGCAACTAGGGTCAAATTCCACAATGGACAAGCCAGATGACAAAGATTATGCTTGCATTAAATTCCTCTTTTCAAGAGGACCAAAATCGACGTAAAGATCACCCAATTTGGTCAAGCATAAGTTAAGTTTTGAATTATTTTATTCATACATGCATTATGGATTGGGTCGGCCCTAACCACATGGGTAATTTTGTAGGTCGACCTTAACCCTAAGTAAACCTCGGGAAATCCTATAAATAGAAGAAAACTCAAGCTCATTTCATCACAACGATGAAGCTATCTTCTTTTCTTCTCTTTTGTCTTGGTTCACACAGGTTCGATGGAAGGAGTTTGCACAAGGGTCCGAAATCACAGGCGTGAGGTTCACCCTGACTTAGGGTTTTCTAAACCCCGAACACTGACATAGAACTAGGCATTTTAGTTGTTGCACGTTGGCATGAAGGCTTATGAGAGCCCTAGATGTTGGCACAAAGGCTTAAGGAAGCGTCCAAGCGTTCAGAGGCAGATCTAAAGGTATCAGTTCCTAGACGATCACACAGAGTAGTCCTGAGAGTGTCCAAGTCATCCTGGACACACGCATAGCAACTAGAAGAGAGAATACGAGGTTTTCTTAGAAGATCTAGTGGGTTTGACCCCAGACACATGCCATTAGGGGATTTTTGAGGTCTACAATGAGCCTCCTAAGAAAAATGTACAACCAAAATAAACTTTATAAGAACCAATAGGATTCAAGATGATGATGTCAACCATGGGGGATGATTCACCATTTTTTGAATAAAAAAGTAAAAATATTAAAAAATAAGAAAATAATAAAACTATTTTTTCAACTCGTATTTTAAATTTATTTCCCTATGTTTTTACTCAAATTTCGAGTGGGAGTACATTTTGGATGCAAAATTTAATTCCTCATCCAAGGATTACCCATGTTGCATACTTTTGATGGACCCTCCTACACAAAAAAATGAGAAATACATGAAAAAACCGTTATTGCAATCACGTTTTTCATTTATTTCTCATTTTTCGTGTAGCAAGGTCCATCGAAAATATGCAACATGGGTACTCCTTGGATGAGGAATCAAATTATGCATCCAACAAGTTTTTCTGCTCGAAATTTGAGTAAACCAATAGGGAGATAAGTTGAAAATACGAGTTGAAAAAGTAGTTTTTTTCTTTATCCCCTCTAAAATTTGATGATATAATCAAATCTTATTTTATTATTTCCACTATTATTTTATAATTTCCTTAGGAGACCCATTGACCTCAAAGCTCCCCTAATGACATGGTCTTCTTGAGAGCGTCTGAGCAGCTACAGATGCTCTCACACAGTGGCAGAGAGAGCATCCAAAGAGTTTCAGATGCATGCAGACAATTTTGTTGAGAGCATCCAGGGTTTTGATATTGGGGTTATCTTTTGATTTTAGTTGGCTTCAATGATCTGGTAGATTTGAGTTTATCTCTATTGTTATATAAACCTATAGATTTGTAGATTTGATTTATTAGTATCCACTGATATGTATTGGGCTCATTGTACTATCTGTTGAAATTTTTTTATGACAATCTTAAAGAAGAAGATTTGAAAGGGTTTCCCCTTGTGGGGTTTTTTCCCTGGCCTTGGACCAAGATGTTGTCTCTTATGGTTGTGTTGTTGTCTTCTTTGTCACTTCATATATTGTTCTTTTTTCAGTGATGTTTATGATTGATTATACTACTAATAGTTGGATGCATTGTTAATGAAAAAGTAAATTGAGCTAAAGTAACTAATACAATGTAGAATAATAAAAAAATTAACTATTACTATGAATTATTAACGCTCAAACTTGTTTTATGTTTAACACTATAAAAAAAAAATTTACACATATAGATCATTGGTGTTTCCTTATTGATCATAGATATAAAAAGAGAATTCTCATTTCATAAATTTAAATTACAACCTTTATTTCAAAATATTATGAGCAAAAATTAACCTCTCTCATTTCACCTTTAAACATTTTACAGAAAAAACCTTCTCTCATTTCACCTTTAAACATTTTACAGGAAAAGAACAAAGAATGTTGTAGCTAAATAACAACATCATTATTTAAAAAAAATCATAAAAAAAATAAGTCCCATAGTAAATTTTATTTGTTTTTCCTATGTTTATTTATTTTATATCATATTTGCTTTTTAATTTTTGCTGTGTTAATTTAGATTTGCCATAATCTAGAAAGAATACTTATTTGCTTCATTGATATATATTAATTCATCTCTAATCAATGCATACATATATAAACAAATTCCTTATATGTTCAAATTTATAAACAAAATTAGTTAATTCTAAAATTATTGATATATGCCAAAGTTTCATCGAGTCATTTATTCTTTGACATTTTTGGATTGTATCATGGATCTAGAAGAGTGTTAAGTGTTTTCCTTTTGGACAAGACCGAACACCAGATACTCGGATGACATTTGTGCATAAAGACGAAATTGTTTTCTATTTTAATATTTTGAGCCTCATTCAAATTATATTTAGATTCGCAGAAAGCGATGTTCACCACCTAGATGTCTTAGATTCGCAGAAAGCGATGTTCACCACCTAGATGTCTAGATACCATATTTCCCTTTACCCACTATTTTATATAAACATAGTACTTCATTAACACCTAGATGTTGAATATCCAAATATGTTTTGCCATTAAAAAATAAACTTTAATATTAAAAGTGTGTTTTATAATTCAAATATTATGTTGTGTTTTATAATTCAATATTATACCATGCTTACATAGTTAGTTTGGATTAAGGAAATTATTAGGACCAATTGGCATGGATTTTATTTTTATTTTTTCCTATAGCGGTCATTTAAAGTTAAATTAGTATCAATTTTATAATAAAAATAGCTTTAATTAAAAAACTCTTAGTGGTTACTCAAAAAATAATTTGCTTCAATATGGGAGGTTGATGTCATTTTCTACGATGATCATAGGAAAGTTGTAGCTTTCTCACCATATATGAGCCATAGGGAGTTATTTTCTAGTGTAGCTCAATATTGTTGCACCTAGTTTAACATCTCTTGGAGGTTGCAAGGAGGTATGGATTCTTGGTGGCATTTTCATGTTTGCTTCACTCGGAACTACTCTGTACGCTTTCAATTTCAAGCTATATGGTTTTTTGCGATATGGAAATCTAGCAATTGAATTATGCCAACGTTCTACGTAATGACATTCCTACTATAATGAATTGGCCTTCAAGCTCTATATGGGAGTAAGTGGTGTCTATCTCATGTTTTATAGTTTGTGCACTTCTATGTTTGTGGGCATCGGTTTCATGGTTGGATGGTATGGTCATATGTTTTGTGGGCATTTGGATGTTGTATTGACCTAGATTAATGAGATATGGTAAATTTGGTGTTATTTTCAGTGGAAACTCATTTGATATCTTGCTTTAAGTGGCTTCCCTCCTACAATTTTTACTCACAATATTCATCGGGTAGTTTGTATGATTCTGGTTTTCGAGAAAATAAAAATTTATCACCCTAGTGAATAGTAGAGAAGGTCCTATCCTCGGGGATTATGGCTGCATATATTGAGAGACCTAGGGAAGCATAGTTAGGGCTTCTTATTAAATTGATTTCTCTTTTACTTAACAATTTCTTGTGATTATTTTTTTAGGACGGAATCCACAGAGCGCGCTTGCTAAAGGAGCTGCACACCCTAGCCAACGATCGCAGCAAGAATCTCGCAGCTGCCCAACAAAAGCTTTTGCCTCTCTCATTTCTGCAATGGGCTCAGCAAAGAACAGACCATTAGTCACCAAGTTTGTGAAATGACTGGAAGATATTCCTGAAATCTCACTCCCTCCTGCCCTTCCCCGCAGAGCAGCACTTTTCCTAGCAGAGCATGGATTAGTGGGAAAGTTCACTGGGTTATGGCCATCATCCAAAACTATGCAAAAATGGGTAGAAAGGAACTGGACTGCGTCAATAGATGGGAAAATCTCAATCAGGTTTTGCGGAAGAGGTTACTTCACCTTCCAATTTGAAACCAAGGAGGATCGAGATCTAATATTTAGGAATGGACCTTATTTTATGGATACCATGGGTTTGTATCTAAACAGATGGACGACGGATTTCGATCCAGAAATGGATGTTCCCAATGACGTCCCTGTTTGGGTCAGACTGCCACACCTTCCCCTTCACTGTTGGGGGGGCGATTCAATCAAAACAATAGGAAACGCAGTTGGGAAATATATAGACAAGTGCGAGCCAAAGGAAAATATGCATGTATACACCAAAATATGTGTAGAAGTGGATTTTGGGAAAGGGCTACCAAAAGCCATCAAAATCAAAGTGGACTAGTGGATGCACATACAATAGCTAGATTATGAACAAATCCCCTTCAAATGCAAGGTATGTCATGAATACGGTCATTTTGAAAATAGATGTACAAAAAAAAAGAAAATGAAAATTAAAAGACTGAAGATCTAGAAAACAAATGGGAACAGGTAAAAAGAAAGAAGACAGTCTACAAACAACCAAATCTCTCTTCCTCACAACCCTCCACATCTTCTGACCCCCATCCTCCATCATCAAAAGTTAATAACCTTCTTGTTAGCCCTAACCCTTTTGAACCTCTGGATCCTTCAGCCCCCCCATCCCCTAGACCAAGATCCAGATCCAGATCCCCACAACATACCCCCAATCCCCCCTCATCCCCTCTAGTTTCAAACACCCATACCCTCCCCCCCCAATAGACAGAATCCTAACCAGAAAGCAGTCAAAGGAAGCACCCCCAAATGTAGAATACCAAAAAAAATCAAGAAGAAAGACAAAAAAAGAAATCAGGGATGAAGCAGCAACAAAGGAAATGGCATTAGGAACACATCAACCTATGGAAACCTTCTTAGGAAAGAATTCAGGAAACAAGGAAAAAAGTCATCCAAGAGGGAAAGGATCCATTCACCACCCAACAAGTAAATAATGATAGCGGTCTCCTGGAATTGTAGAGGAATGGGATCGCCCATCAAGGAAAATGCCACAAGAGACATTCTAGCAAAAGAAAACCCAAACATCGTTATGATTTAGGAGACAAAAACAAATAGCCAAGAAACTGAAAATATAAAAAAAAAATTCAGAAATTATGAAGGGGAAGCAATACAGGAAACAGGAGCATCAGGAGGCATATGCACAATATGGAAAAAAGGAACTTGGGAATTAATAAAATATGAAAAGGATCAGCACTGGATCCAAACGGATCTAATGCAAATCAGTACAAAACAGAAGTATAGTGTCATAAATATATATGCCCCAAATCATTACAAGGAAAAAGAGCAATGCTGGGACACCTTAAAAGAAGCACTAAAAGAAGTGCAAAATGGGAAAATAATACTAGGAGGAGATTTAAATTTGGTAAGAAGCATAGAAGAAAAGTTTGGAGGAACATATCACATAGACCCATCTAGGGATACTCTAGAAGAATTAATGGAACAACACAACTTGATAAATATTCCGCCAAACAATGGGAAATACACTTGGAGCAATAAAAGAGTGGGCAAAATTAACATAAAAGAAAGGTTGGATAGAATTCTGATACAAGAAAATATAGCAACAGTGCCCAATTCCATAAAATCAAAATTTTTACATACCACATCATCTGATCATAAACTGGTGATAATAGTCATGGGCAAAATGGAAAATCAGGGTCCGCTCCCATTTAGATATAGCTCAATTTGGGACAGCAACAGAGAAATCAGCGACTTAGTCAAGGAAGCATGGGAGACAAGAGTAACAGGATCACCACAGTATATTTGGGAAACAAAATTAAAAACTGCAAGAAACAAATTAAAGGAATGGGCAAGAGAAAATGAATTAAAAAAAAAAAAAAAAGGAAAAGAGAAAAGAGTTACAATAGAAAATGGACAGCATGCAAGCTGAAAAAGAAAACAAAGAAGAAAGCAAGCAAGTTTACCTAAGAGAGAAGGAAATATTTTGGGAAATATATGGGGAAAATAGGAAAGAAGAAGAGGAGGCAAGACTGAAATCAAGAAGTTTTTCGCTCAAGGCAAGGGACAAAAACACGTCATTTTTCCATAACACAATGAAGGCAAGAAGAGCAAGAAACCAAATAGAAAAAATTCAAGTTGAAAGCAAAGAGGTCAAAGGAGCGGAGGAACTAAGAAAAGTAGCCTATAAGCACTTTAAAAACTTACTTTCAGCCAACGAAGAAATGGTTGAACGTGAAGACTTCTTAAAGCACACAAAAAGAAAAATAAAAAAATAACAAAATGCAGCAATGTGCAAGGATCCCACAGAAGAAGAGGTAGTGATGGCCATATGGAGGCTGCATCCAGACAAAGCCCCAAGGCCAGATGGCTTCACAATAACATTCTACAGATTTCATTGGTATACCATTAGAAAGGATTTCTTAAGAGGTGAAGAATGTTTAAAAAAAAAAAAGGAGGCAACACCAAATCCTCCTATCTTGCTCTTATCCCAAAAGAAGAAAACCCCTCAACATTCAACAGTTTTCACCCTATCTATCTCTGCAATTCATCGTATAAGATAATAACAAAAATAATTGCAAATATAATCAAGGAAGCACTTCCAATAATTATATCTGAAAATCAAGGAGGATTCGTGCCCAACAGGCAAATCATAGATAATGTAATTGTATTGTAAAGGAAGCAGTTCACTCCAGTATACTAAAGCAAGAAAAAGGCCTCATAATCAAACTAGATATGCAAAATTCTTTTGACAGGGTTAGTCATCCATATCTAATGGTTGTCCTCTAGAAACTTGGATTCTCTAGAGAAATCGTGGAAGTCATATAGGCATGCATCTCAACTCCATGGATTTCCCCCCACATAAATGGAAGGCCCAGTGACTTCTTTCAAAGCACAAGAAACCTTAGGCAAGGTTGTCCTCTCTCCCCCTTCCTATACATTATAATGGTGGAAACATTAAGCAGGGCTCTGGAAAATCAAAGAAAGGAAAGAAATATCACAAGGACCAGAATAGAAAAAGGAGTAAAAATAGTAAACCACTCAGCCTTCGCTGATGACACTCTGCTACTGGGAGGGGCATCAACAATAATAGCAAGGAGGCTAAAAAAAGTTCTAGATGACTTTTTACAGGTTTCAGGTGGGCTATTAAACAATACAAAATGCAGGATATATGGATGGAACACCCCTCCCAGAATTATGCAAAGGATCTCACAAATATTAGACATCCTTGTACAGGAAAAATGGACACACTTCTTTTACCTGGGACTTCCAATTTCAAAAGAGAACATGAAGACAAAAATATGGACTAAACAAATTGAAAAAATGAAAAACAAAATACAAAGTTGGGGTATGATGTGGCTGAATATGGCAGGAATGGTAATTCTAATAAAAGTACTCCTTGCAACACTACCTATCTATCAATATGCCATAATCATGGCCCTAGCAAGTGCCACAAACAAATGGAGCTTATTTTAAGAAGTTTCTTGTGGCAAGAGGGGAAGCAAGAAAACAAAAAATTTAGCCTAGTCAGGTGGGAGAAAGTTATGCTACCTTATGAACAAGGAGGCCTATCAATAAGAAAACCTGTGCTCATGAATGCAGCACTAGGAATGAAAATAGTATGGAGACTAATTACAGGAAAAGAGATCTAGTGGAAAAGACTCTTACAACAAAATATATGGATGGCACTAGGAAAAGACTACTCAATGGAAATATCCCAATAAGATCATGTACCCAAGTATGGAAGCTGGTTAAAAAAACAATTCCATTAATGAGTAGATATATTTCTAAAATCCTAGGCAATGGAAAAACAACTTCAATTTGGGAGGACAGAATCATGGGAAAAGAACCATTACAGACTCATCCAGAAACTAAAGACATACGAGAGTGGATGAAAGATAAAGGTTTCAACACCTTACACTCTATACCTCTTTGGGATCAAAAGGAGTGGCAAGATTGGAAAAGCTTAGCAATCCCAACAGATCTGGAAGGGCAATGGAGCAAATTCAAGCATCTTTTAAAAGGGGCAGCACCAATCCAATTTGATGAGGAAGATGCTTATCTTTGGGACCCAAGTGGTGGACACTACACAGTTAGGATTGGATATAAAATCCTTCAAGAACAACCAAATCAAGAAGACTGGGGTTCTTGGAAAATAGCTTGGAAAGAGAGTTTCTCTAAGATCAAAATGTTCATTTGTACTCTACTAAAAGGGAGAATATTGACTAGTGAAAACCTAAGAAAAAAGGGCTTTCAAGTACCAACATGATGCCCATTATGCATGCAAGATGATGAAAATATTCAGCACTTATTCCAAGAATGCACCTTTGCCAAAGAATGTTGGTAGCAGCTAATAAGTGCTTTGGAAATAAGAATAAATTTTGAAAAACCCCTGCTATACTTTCTTCAAACCCTCAAGAAGGCCTATCCATACACAACAAAGAACAAAGACACAATTCAGAGGATATGGAAGTGCATCCCAGTTGTTCTATGTTGGCAGATTTGGTTGACTCGAAATAAGTGCATTTTCAAAAATCAAATTCCAAGGATAGGGAAGACCCTCTAAAAAATGTGGGGTTTAACTTTTGAAATCCTCAATGTCAAAGGAACAACACCAACAAATCACAACACTCTTCAACAGGAAGAGTGAAATTGGCTCAGCCAAGCCATAATAAATAATAATGGACAAAAAGGAAATAAGAAGATAAACTTAGAAAATATTTGGAAAATAAGAATGAGTGAAGAGTAACTGACAAACTGGAGAAAAAATTAGAGAAAATACTGTCTATACTTTGATGGGACCTCAAAGCATAACCCGGGAAAGGCAGGGGCAGGGGGAATAATCCTAGATCCTGATGGGAAAGAAAATGTCACATATGAATGGGGATTGGGACAAATCTCAAATAATAAGGCAGAAGCATACAACTTAGTGATGGGAACAAGAATTATCAAAAAAAGAGAAATTCAAAATCCTATCATTATAGGCGATTCAGCCATAATAATAGAGGCAATGGCAAGAAACAAAAACCCAAGCAATGAGTTCATGAACATAATTCTTACAAGAATAAGGAAGAACTTGGAAGGCTCTGGTAATGTAATCTTCAGGCATGTCTTGAGAATTCACAATTAGCAGGTGGACTATTTTGCAAACCAAGCAGTGGAAAGAAATGAAGGGCATGTTTGTGAAAACTTAGAAGAATACCATAACTCTGTTCCTTAATGAGTAGCCACAAGCACAAGTATAAAGTTCACCAAAATCAAGGAAAAACCACATTGATAAAAGCAATAAATAAAAAAACAACAGCCAAAAAGCAACAAAGGATTAATCACTGTAGTAATAGCTAGGAAGTCAAGGAAATGCATAAGAAAATCCATGAAACTCTAGACTCTGGCATGAGAAACAGCAGGAAGGAAGATCAAAATCATGGCCACAAGAACCATGTTGCAAACTATTTCATCAAAGGCAGGGATCGGGTGGCGTTAAAGCACTATAAGAACAAAGGGTGCAATCATCACAAAAGCCATATCAGTGAAGAAATATTCATCTTCCAAGTCAGTATAGTGCTTCTTTGGCTTTAAAGCCCCTTCCTGCCTTATATAATAGCCCTCAGCGTTACCTCTACTAAGCAAGCAGACTTCACATTAAGCCCTCTCCCCTCTTCTTACGCAGCTCATTCACCCCATATCCCCCTGTCCCCTCTGCTCCCTCCACCCAGTGCCCCATTGTAGCGTAAAGCCTCTGTTATGACCAGATTTCGGTCCTCTCTTTAGGACCTCATTTTTACTGAAATACAATGGAAAATTAGGTAATTTGGACTTCAAATAAGCTTTCATTTGCACCTAAATATATCGTCGGGTCCGCCCCCCCAAGCCTTCATCGCACCGCTTCTCCCTCCTCTCTTTGATATCTGATCAAAGCTGGATCGTTGATCTAGCGCATGATCTGATGGTTGGTGATCAACCCGCCCTTCCAAACTTGTGCGACTTTCTCCCATCGTCAATCTGTCCCCATTGGATCTGATGGTTCTAATCAATTTCGAGCCAACAACATGCTCAGAGATTACCCACCCAAAAAGTGGTTTTATCTCTCCCCTCCTCTGCTACGTGTCGCTCGGTCAATGGAATCGGGCGCCCTCCTCTTTTTACCACTCACGGTTTCTTATCCACCCGAAATACCACCTTCGCCTTTAATCCCGCCTTTCTCATTGATTATCTTTCAAACCTTTTTGCACCCGATGACCATTGATTTGATTCATCGACGACATCGTTGGTTCCTTCAGACTGCAACACCTCTAGATAATCTCTACCATCCTTCCCATGATTCCAATCTTTGCAACTTAATCTGGGCAATTATTAAACTGAAAACCTCGTTCGTCGACTCCAATGGCCTGACAAAAGGAAAGTGGTCAACACCAGAAGAAGAAAAAGCCCTCAGGCATTACAAACCCAAGGAAGTACAACAAACAAGGAGCAGAATGCAAAGCCAAAGGAAGAACAGGAAATCAACGCAAATGGAACCACAGAGGCACATTACAAAATCAACAGCACAAGTAATGAAGGAGAGAACTCGGTCAAATATGAAAAGAAGAAACAACCAACTCAGGAGTAAAACAGTCTATAAGCTTTGAAAAACTGTCAGAGAACCCATGGCATGTAAATTTCTCTTTCTAATAGGTCAATTTGTTAGGAATTACACTAGAATACCATAAAAATACATGAAGTCTTGAACAATAGCCTAGGAGAAGAGACTATGTTCCTATCTCCTGGCTTACATGTTTTTCTTTTTGCAGTCATTTGTAATAGGAGCTTGCTCCAACAAAGCTTTTGATAATATATCAACTACCTGACCTTGTAAAAAAAGCAAATTTTTGTGATTAGTTCTTAGTTCTTCTTCTTTGTTATTATATGTTTATCATCAAGACAACTTCCAAAACTTCAAAGACAACAAGGGAACACAAGATGTAGGCACTTAGCCAGGGAAAAACCCCTAAGGAGGGGAAACTTAGTCAAACTCTTCTACTATAGATTTTCAAATCAGGTTGAGACAACCTGATCCAGGTGGATATTGGTGGCCACCCACCAATTCCACTTGGACCCCCACCATTGTTTCTTTCAGTTTTTCAGTTTCCTTATTTGTAGCACAATTTACTATTTTTGGTAGTTTTTCAGGTCTTGAACTTCTGGAGCCGTTTTGGGGCCCTAAACGACATTTTTTTGGGAAAACTAGGAGCAACGTAAATCCATGGACTGATGGACTGATGTTGCTCATCCCAAAGTTGTAGTCCTTGGATAGATATTTCTAACGAGGTATTGTGCACATCAAACGGAGATCGTATGCCAAAGTTACGACCTCGAGAAGTTGATGTACCAATTTACCCAAAACAGGGCCCACATTGTGGCGCTTCATCTCCTAGGGTTAGGGTTTTGGATGTTTAGGGTTTTCCATTGTTTCTCAACAATAAATAGGCCTTCGAGCCTCATTGTAAGGGAGTTCAGAGGCATGTAGTCTCCACATCTCTCCTCATAGATAAGCTACCATCGCCTAAGCTAGTTTATTTCCATTTCTATTTGTAAGCATATTTCAGTATTTTACATTAATGAAATGAAGTATTATTTCTGTTGTATCTCTATATTTATGGTTATCTCTGTAATTTTTTGCATTCTTGTTTAAATCTGGATCACAACCAAGACCCTTTTGAGCAAGACATAAATTCCTTCCATCCACCAAGTTAGCTTCCATGTATTACATTCTTTCCTTCAAGTCAACATAAGCTTGATCCTTCAAGCATTTCAACCTGCACTGCACTTCTGAAATAGGTTTGTACCTTCGACGCTATACTTTCATTTGAGATAGAATTTTTGACTTCCAAGAATATTTCCTTCCTTTGCTACATTAGTTTCTTCATAGAGATGAAAAAAGACTTCCATTTGACCCCTTCACATTCCTTTCTTGAAATCTAAATTGAAGATGATGATCATATTTTACAATATGTCGAATGGTAGGCTATAAATAGTAGTTTGAAGCTCCACTTGAGGTCAAATTGTCAATTTTTTTTAGGCAACTTGGAGGACTAGGTAGACGACTTGGTGGAGGAGGAGAATATACACGAAATTAATTTTTCTTTTCTTGATACAAAGATCCCAAGAAGGGTCTAGATATAATAATGATGTTAGGTCCCTATACTACTAGTGTAACCCCTTATTGTTATTAGTACTGATGGAGAGGTAAATCCCCTCTACGGATAGAGGCGATCCCTACTAGCCCAGAACGGGTCTAGCAACAATCAATCAATGCTACTACGCAAGCTCCTAGTTGCAATTAAAAAGTGGGCAATGAACACCTACTTGGATTCCAGCGTTATTGTTTGATGAAGAGATGCTACTCTCGCTCCTTTGCTCTAGTCGGTCACGATCCTCCACTATCCTCATGGATGGACACCTGCACATGCAAAGAGAGACAAAACACAAGCGTAAAATCTAGTAAAAGCAACTATACATCAGTCAGAAAGGATGTAATTCACATTAACCATTATAAGACAAATGAGAATGGAACCATAACAGTAGTCATCTATCTTTTATTAATCAAAAACAGAGAAAGGTACAACCAATGTTCTGATGCTGAGTCCTTCTCAAGAGGGTCCAGCCAGCAAGTCTCATAAGCATTCACCCTTTGAGGTAGATCTCCCAAGACAAACAACTCTCTCTCTCACACAAGGCAACAAGACTTCACAACCTTCCTTAATCTCTCTAGCAATCCACACTTAACACACCAACTACCTATTAAGAGCAACACTAAAGCACTATGAATTCCTCTATGCCAAAAGCTATATTCCAAAAACTAGCTGCTCATGGCAATGGTGGAGGCTTATATAGGAGAAGGAGTCTCCATGAATGGTGGAAGGATGAGCTTGTTTCCAAGAAAGGTGGCTCATATGACGAACAGACATGCCATAGAAGGGAGGGCGATATTCACAAGGCCAACAACCAGGTCTGGAGTCATCTAGAAGGCTGGCTGTTAGAACAAACTCGCCAAAACAGGATCAGCGCGGATGTATAACTGGACTGGCGTGCTGACATCGTATCTCAATGATAGAAGAGGTCTGGTCAGCGCGACTTAATACAAACAGAGGATGCGCTGGCTATGAAATTCGATCAGCGTGGGAAACCCGTGTTCTTCCACGCTGGCAGCGCACCAATTGCACTATCATCCTCCAGTCAGCGCGGTTATTTCAATAACAGTCGCGATGATCAAACAAACTTAGGCAAAGAGGGTTATTTGGCCATTTCAGGAAGCATCAGCATGATGGATTTGATTTCATGACACAGTAGGGAGACTGATAAGGGGACAGTGACAAATTACTGTGTAACAGATGCCCCCTAAAGCATGAAGCCCGAGAGAGTGGGAGGGGTGAAATGCTTTACAAAACTGCTGAACCGGAACACCACCAGGAAGAACCTACACGTAGATACAACTGATATCTCGATTACATGTAGTCGAGGCATGGGCGTAGCCATCCAAAAGACATACGAAGAAGGTCTGTGGTATGGACGCAGCCACCCAGCTGAAGAGACCATGATGATAAAAGGTATGGTCGCAGCCATCCTAAAAGACTCAGGTATGGGCACAGCCATCCATCAATGAGTCATGTAATAATAATCCACATAATCGCAGCCTGGTCCGCAACAGACTAGAACCAGGGTCTTTCACTCCATCCAAACCCGAACAAAGTACAAGCCCAAACATGCGAATACAGGAGTCGAAGTCGAACATGTTTGAACATCGTCTGATTACCAGCCAATGATGAAAGTTGTTAACAGACGCGAGAGGTGCCACCAATAATGATGATGGTCCTCAACGTACTATAGGTACAATCCACGGCGTGCGAATGATGAACCAGTGTCGAAACCTGTAGAATCATCCGATCGGAGGCCAAACGATAAACCCCGCGTCGAACATAGAAGAACCTGCCATTGAGGCATGCGGCTCCAAGTCCTGAAGGGAGTCTTAGGTCACTTTCCTGGATAATGAGTTGAAGTCGACAGGAAGTGATCTTCATCGAAGGTGGGCCATAATGTTTCCCACATCATCGACACGAGACAGAAAGAGACAATATGTTTTGTGTGAGATATCGGAGGGAGGTTATACTTGCCGAGGCTAACTTCTCTTGAACATATCGGCGACACAATGACGGATTTGGCAGTATTTGAGGTCAAATGATCAGAGGTCGTAATGACAAGACAATGAGCAGATGAATGGTAAAATAGGATAACCCAAACCCATGGAGGCAAATGTGAAACGAGATGAGATGTCCCCACCCAGACACGAATGCAAACAGTGCCATGTTCGAGAGCGACATACTGCCGATGACGACGATCATGATTCCTTTATTTCCCCCACCATTTCTGGCGAGTACCCCGGTTATTTTTGGATGACAAGCTTGATGGGGGTAGCATATGCTTGAGGAGCGTCATTTCGACGAAATCCGATGTCATTAAGTTTTAACGAGTCTGAAAACGGAAGAACTCGGCGTCTTTTCTTGTTTAGAGAGTCTGAAAAGACAGCAGAAAAGAAAAATCCAGGGGGTGCTTTTTCGTAAAGTTGTGTCTCTCGAGCCCGAAAAAGTATAAAACAATGCTCTAAAGAACCGCCCGATCATTACGACCGAGGAGTACTTTTCGTAAATAGTGACTTCGAACCGAAAAAGTAAAAAAGTAGTGAGAAGCACGTCATTTTAGAGCCAGTAACGAGTGCGAAACGACAAACACTCGGCGATCTTTGTTAATTTAAACGGTCAAAAAAAGAGCTTTAAAAGCGACCGCCTCTCGTTCCTTTTGACAATCTGAAAGGAGGCTCGGCTATCTTTTCTTGCTTTAAGTCGGAAAAGAGCTTAAAGACGACATTTTTGGGACCAAGTGTATATAGATCCATTGTGACTTTGCCGGTTCCGAGGACCTGCACAAGAAAACCACCCACGTAAACCTGTTCGATATGTTGAAAAACATAGTAAAACATGCATAAAGGCATAACATAGTGACATTAGGACAAAATCCATGGTAAAACGTGACAAAAGCCCACTTTTATAAAGTCAATTAAGAAATATTACCATAAATAGGGGGGTAAAAATCATTTTTTACCATAGTTACCATTTTGAGCCTTGGAGAACGTTGTGGAGCTGTGAAGTTGACGGAGCGAATTCCACCCCGTGCGGACACCATTCAGCTAGCAGCTTGTTCCATGTAGGTTCCTCTTGCCCTGCGATTTGTTTTGAGTCCATTTTTAAGCATTTTCACCGTGGGATTTGGCCGTTTGTCTGAATTCTTTGAGCGTTAGTGCACTCTCGGTCAGCGCGGATTCTCCCATTGGGTCCGTGCTGGCCGATTTATTTTACACACACCACTTTCCGGGTCAGCACGGAAAACCTGTGTGCTTCCGCGCTGACCCAAGGAAAAAACAAAGGGCCGCCATTATCAACGCAGCTGTTTTAAAAATAGTCGCGCTGACGCCGCGAGACTTAATTTTTAATATTTTGGATGGATAATTTTCAATGGCTGGCAGTCTAATGCTTTTTGGTGATCATGCAGGACACAATGGCATTTGTGTGGCAAGAGAGGGCCCACGATAACGAAGATATAGCCGCTTTTGCCGATGCAGGATGCCGAAATGCAATGCGGGCATGTGGCTTGCTAAAATTTTTCCTCACTCCACGCCTGAGGGCACAGCCAAACCTCCTAGAGCTCTTGATCAGAGTTTGGAACCCAGTGGTTGGGAAATTCACGATTCGAAGCCGCGACATCGAGTTCGATTCCACGGACATTTAGTTTTTGACTGGGTTTTCACGCCGGGGTGTGATGCCCATTCTGGAGGGACAACGACCCAGCAGCAAGACGCTCGACCAGCTCATGGCTCGAGTGTGTCCACAGGTGCACAAAACACGGAGTGGGAAGGTAAGCATTCCATTAGTGGGTGTCGGTGACATGGTCCTTCGCACCATACTCTTTATGGTGATGCGGGCAGCAGGGAGTCTGGCCAATCATGAGGCCTCAAAGGCCCACCTATTGCTAGCTCTCGAGTGTCTACAGCCCACAGTTTTCAACTGGGCAGCAGTAGTGACGACCAGTATGAAGAGACAATTGAGCAACTGCCGACGTGGAGAGTCGAAGCAGTTCAGCTATGGATCGCTCTTACTTCCGCTCATGTTCGAGCGGGTGCCGGCCCTACAGCTACAGACTATGGTGGTGGATTCGCCTAACAGTCCACGGGAGACGAGGGCTACTCGATGGGCCCGGGTCATGCCACGTGGAGGTGGCGGTCGCTCAGTGTCATGGGATGTTTTCTTTCGAGAGTCGCTGGATCGCCAGGTCATCTTTGTCGAGGACTGGCCATATGCCGGTATCGACTTCCGCGGTGATCCCGACATGCCACTGCCTACGGGAGAGCAGTGGGACGATGGAGGTAAAACACTTGATCTCTTTTTGGTTTTTGTCTTTTGTAATGTTTTTAAATTTTTCATGTACATGTCCTAATAAACGCTATGATATGAAGATGTGGGACCCACGAGACCCCTTGGCCTGGCTCCGGAGGCACGGAGAGAGGGACAAGGTGCTGCGGTCCTGGCCCTAGCTCCTCCAGTAGGCGACATGATGGAGACTGTGGTACACAACCTTGAGGGCTTACTGGCAGGAGTGCCAGATTATCAGGGGATCGAGGAGGTCCCCATAGCTTCCCAGATTCATACAGTGGGTGTGGAACCCAGGATGCACCGCCTTTTGAGGTGGGTGGCACGAGCAGTGGCATGCTACAGAGAGCATAACCTACCGTAGTAGATGCCTAGGGTTCATTTTCCACTACTATTTTTGAGAGACATACGTCTCAGATGTACTGAGGACGTCGGCTTTACTTTGGACATGTACACTTATTTTTTGAGCGCCTTAGTGCGCCACACGATATATATATATATATACACATGGTGTTTTTATTGTATCTTATGCTTCTCATGTTTTGTTGATTTACATATTACGCAAATGTCTGTCTAATACATAATTAGGCAATGCATCAGTTACTATATTAAGTCTTCTTGGAATGTGATGATAAGTAATGTAATCAAAATCTCTTTCCAATAACTTAACACGTAAATACAACCTTAAAATATGATGATCTCTGACGGAATATTGTCCGTTGAGCTGGTGGACTACAAGATGCGAATCTAAGTTTACAACCAATGAGCGGATTCCGAGGTTAATCGCCTCGGCTAATAATTCAATTACAGCACTATATTCAGCCACATTGTTTGTCGTACAACCTAGACACACACCTTGAATATCTACTAACTCACCATGAGGATCGTAGATCACCCATGCCGCAGATGACAGATTGCGAGTACTGCGGGAAGCACCATCAGCGAAACCAACGTAAGGTGATCCAGACATCTGTTCAAGAAGAAAAAGACACAATAAGCGGCAATCACGCTGACACACTAAGACAAAAATCAAATCAACACGCACACACACACAACACACTGTAAAAAAGCATATGCATGTAAAACATAAACGAAAGAGTGCCTGGACTTAGGCGTAATATTTCTTAAGATACAGCCCATTGCGGGGCCTGTCCAGGGGATTGCCTTCATAATCTATCAGCTCATAGGCACCTTTTTGTAGAACTCTTTTTACAATATAGGGCCCGTGCCACATTGGCTCAAGTTTTCCTGCTCCTAGCTTATCATTACCCTGATCGTAGAGCAATACTAAGTCTCCCTCGATGAAAGAGCGGGGATTAATAGAGTTATCGAAGTGAGTTTTTACTCGCTTCTTTTGAGCTTCGATAGCTAGGGAGGCTAGATGGCGTGTCTCGTCCAGTCGTTCCAAGTAAAGAAGCCGCTCTTCTACAGGAGTAGTCTCGGGAAGTAACTCGACGACTAATTTGAGTGAAGGAATCTCACACTCAATGGGAAGGGTTGCCTCCAGTCCATATACTAGCTAAAAAGGGGTGAAACCGATGGCATCCTTCACGGAGGTCTGGTAGGCCCACAAAGCGGAGAACAACATCAAATGCCAACTAGACTTGTGCATGCCAACAGTTCTATGAAGCATCGTGACCAAGACTTTGTTCACTGCTTCAACTTGACCGTTTGCCTGAGGATAGTATGGAGTGGAACTATCATGCCTAAGTCCTAGTTGGGTTGTCAACTCGGCCATCATATGATTACGGAAATGTTTTCCGTGATCAGTGACAATGGCTTGTGGGACTCCAAACCGAGAAATAACATGGTTAAAAAGAAACTGCGCCGCGGTATGATCGTCTTCCGACAACGTGGGCATCGCCTCGACCCATTTTGTAAAGTAATCTACGGAAACAATGATGTAGCCATCCCCCCCGGCCGAGCGAGGGTTACATATCACATAATCGATGCCCCATTTGGCAAAGGGGCCTACGGTCACAACGGGGTGCAGCGGGGTAGCGGGCGCACGCATCTTCCATTGGGAAATCTGACATTCGTGACAAGAATGGACGGCAAGAATGCAGTCCTTGAAAATGGAAGGCCAGAAGTAGCCAGCACGGAGGATCTTCTGTGCGGTGGCGTATCCAGACATGTGACCGCCACAAGCACCGGAGTGGCAGTCGTTTAGAACTCTTTCAGCTTCTTCGAAGGTTAAACATCGGCGAAGAATCGAATCAACACCAAGGCGGTACAGGGTGTCCCCAACTATGCGATATGGCTGAGCTTGGTGACGAATCCGTCTACGAGCGTCTTTCGAGGTCTCGGGGCGGAAGGAGGACGTCTGTAAATAGACAATTATGTCCCCATACCATGGATCGAGGGTGCTGATAAGGAAAAGAGTTTCATCTGGAATTGACTCCTCTATCTGTGAGGAAGTAGCGGCGGATGGCAAGGAGCACAAAAGTTCAGAAAAAACGAGTGATTTCTTGGACTTGGCCGCAGTAAATTCCAAGTCAAAATCTTGGAGGATTACAATCCACTTTGAGTATTTGCCCCCAGCAATTGTCGTGAAAGAATGTAGGTCATGGGGTTACAATCTGAAATCACCGTCGTAGTACGCAACAGAATGTAGTGATGGAAGCGTTGGATGGCGCAAACCACGGCGAGAGCCAACTTCTCGACATATGCATATCGAGTCTCCGTGTCTAGTAAGTTGCGACTAAGATAATAAATGATATGCTCGATGCCATCATCGTCGTCCTGGACCAAAACCATGCCGATAGTGGTATCGGCAGCGGCCAAATAGAGCGTGTAGTCACGATGATAATTTGGAGGCCGCAACAAAGGGGCGAAAACTAGGAGAGTTTTGAGATGAGCAAAAGACTCCTCGGCTATGGCATCCCATCGAAATGGGGTGTCACGCTTAAGTAACCGGGTAAAACCCTTTGCCACTTCGGCATAGTTTGGTATGAACCATCTTAGAAAATTAGCTTTCCCCTGCAAGCTCTGCAATTGCCGCAAAGTAGCAGGGGGAGGAAGATTCACAATCGCCTCGACTTTAAGGGGATCCAAACGGATGCCCTCTCGGGAGACGATAAACCCGAGAAGTCGACCAGATTCGACGCAGAAGACACATTTGTGCGGATTTAATCAGATATTATAGTGTCGACAACGAAGAAAGATCTCACGAAGATGCGATGGATGGTCAGCGCGCTTAGCTGAATGAGCGGGAAGGTCATCCAGGTAAGGTTGTACGATGTGTCTGATATCGTGGAAAGCATAAGACATCGCACGCTGAAAGGTAGCGCCGGCATTTTTAAGGCCGAAGGGGAGCTTTTTGTAAGCAAAGGTGCCCCAAGGACAGATGAAGGCCGTCTTGTGTTGATCAGCCGGAGCGATATTAATCTGGTTGTAACCAGAGAAGTCGTCCGTAAAAGAATATATATTGTTGCCTGCACACTCATCAATGAGTTGATCAATGAATGGCGTGGGGTAGTTGTCCTTTGGGCAAGCTCTATTAATGTCGCGGTAATCAACGCAGACACGAATGGTGCCCTGTTTTTTGTCGACAGGGACGATATTTGAGACCCATTCTGTCAGTGGGATAGGATAAATAAATCCAGCCTTAAGAAGTTTTTCAACCTCTGCTTTGATAGATGCCGCCTTACGAGGGTGCACGGGACGCAAACGCTGACGAACAAGTTTGGCCCCAGGATACGTTGGTATCTCATGCACTACTATAGATGGATCAATACAGGCATTTCTTCATAGGACCATGCAAAGACATCGCGAAATTCACGAAAAAGTGCGATATAAACCTGAATCTCCTCAGGAGTGAAGGTGACTCCTATATAAATATTCTCGACAATCCCTGCCTTAACAAAGATGTCGATAGGTTGCGTCTGCATGATGTTCCCTAAATTCCCTTCAGACGATGTGTGATAAATCTGAATGGGCATCTGAAGGGGTTGAGAAGGGAGACATGGAGCAAACCGCTCAAGACAAAGCAGTGTTTCCCGAAAGGTAGGGAGAAAGGAGGAACGGTGGTGAAGAGGAAACCACGGACGTTCGTCCAAAGACATAGTCTCTATGATAGCCTCATCGGAAGGAAATATTTCCTTAAATGGATCCGAGGAGGTGTATTCTCCTAACCAAGGGGGAAAATCATCTGAGTCGAGAGCCCCACTCGTGACGGTGGGTTGATCATGAGAGGTTGATGCAGCAACAATTTCGATGTAGTTGAGCTCGGCTGGACTCAACGACATCTCCTCACCCCAAGGTTCTATCTGGTCGATGGAAGGAAGGATCCAAGGATCAGAACGAACTGAGATCATGGAGATCGAGGCAAGGTTGGGAGGTGGGAGGGAGAAAACACCCATAAGGGCGGGTTCTTTGAAGAGCCCGGCTGCCACGCTTTCAAACGGAACAGAGGTATGCTCAACGAAGGGTACGTTTCCCTCAGAAGAGGAAGCGAAGAAAGAGAGCTGGTTGACCGTGACAATTTTCCCTTGATGGGGGAAATGGAATGACAGGGAAGAGTGATGAAGCCACAGCACGCATAGCGTACGTCCAACTCTGGCCCAGAAGGAGGTTATATGTGAGATTTGCGTCCACAACCTCGACTTCTACTCTACAGTCTTCCCTTTTAAGGTGATTGGTAGCCATTGAAGAATACCATAAGGTCGAGATTCTCTCCCGTCGAATGCTTCCAAGGTCATTGGAGACTGACTCAATGTCGGAGACCCGATGGCTTTCCAACATGCAATAGACATCATGCAAGTTGATGCACCCTCATCAATGACTGTACGATGGATCGTTTTAGAATTGATGACGACTTGAATGAGGAAAGCGATCTGATGAGGCAGTCGAGGAACATGGCTCTCGAGGTCGAAGGTAATCAAATCCGAGTCTGCTGGGTCGATGCCACCGATGGCCGATAGCAGGGACTTCCTCTGGGGGGGGAAACTCTGAAGGACCTCTAAGGCAGACATAGCCGATGGAGCCTGCGCTAAGTCCTCCACGATGTTATAGTGCTGGGCAGCACGAGCATTCGGGTTATAAGAAGACCTTCTGAGTACCCCTTTGGGAGGGGGTCTTGCCCGCCGTGGTGGACTGAACGACGTTGACCTCGGAAGTGTTACCAGAATTTACAACACCCTGGGAAGTGTTTTCGTTGGATGCACTTGACTTTTGCTTCCCAGGATTCGATGATTTTTTAGAGGCCTGGTTTACAGAGCCAATGACTCCATCCACAGATGGCTTGGGCGGAGCCTTGGATGTACCGGGCCTAGGGGCGTCCGGAAAGTACTCATACAAAGTACCAAACTGAGAATAAACTAAGTCTAGGTACTGAGCACGCGAACGCTTACTCTTCAGTTACACAGGCTCCCATGGCGATGTCCTGCGCAATCTTGGGGACAAAGGAAGTTGTAAACCAGTCGGTGAGGAGTTGATCAGGTATCCAGAACTTGATCAACCTGCGACGTCTTCTCCATTCATGGATATGATCGGAGATATGTGTAGCAGTATCCTGCTTAAGAGACGTAAGGAGGACCTTCTGAGTACCCCTTTGGGGGGGGGTCTTGCCCGCCGTGGTGGACTGAACGACGTTGACCTCGGAAGTGTTACCAGAATTTACAACACCCTGGGAAGTGTTTTCGTTGGATGCACTTGACTTTTGCTTCCCAGGATTCGATGATTTTTTAGAGGCCTGGTTTACAGAGCCAATGACTCCATCCACAGATGGCTTGGGCGGAGCCTTGGATGTACCGGGCCTAGGGGCGTCCGGAAAGTACTCATACAAAGTACCAAACTGAGAATAAACTAAGTCTAGGTACTGAGCACGCGAACGCTTACTCTTCAGTTACACAGGCTCCCATGGCGATGTCCTGCGCAATCTTGGGGACAAAGGAAGTTGTAAACCAGTCGGTGAGGAGTTGATCAGGTATCCAGAACTTGATCAACCTGCGACGTCTTCTCCATTCATGGATATGATCGGAGATATGTGTAGCAGTATCCTGCTTAAGAGACGTAAGGAGGTGAGTCCCTGTCTCATACCGAATGGGTAACTGAAAATGAGTCAAAAATGCCATGGCCAACGAATTGAAATCTTGGAATGACGCACAGATCAACTCAATATACCATTTAGTTGCCGAACCAGTGAGGGTCCTCTGAAAGAGGAGAAGCCGAATCGAATCATCGAGCCATGAATTTGACGAACGCCATAAGTGATACGTCATCACATGAGCTTGAGGGTCCTCCCCGGCCTTCCCATCAAATTTGAGACAGTCACTCGGTATCTTAGTTGGAACTGGTGGCCACTGTGGATTGTGCAGAATGGGATCATTCGTCAGCTTCGACACATCGGGCAGTTCCAACGTTGCTAAAAATGGTAGCTGCGGATTAAAGGACATTTGTCTCGGATACGAAGTAGAACCAGAATTCCATCCAGTTCCTAGTTTCCCCCATTGCCCTTGTCCCGATGGACCAGGTCCAAATGGGCCTTGTCCAGAAGGATTTTGACCGTAGGGGTTATTTCCAGAACTGGGTTGTTGATTCTGCCCCCCAGCGCCCCATTGGTTACCATATTGGCCAGCAGGTTGTTGATAATTTTGATAGGGATTACCCTGCGGCTGTTGGTAATTTGGTACGGGGTATATGATTTTGCCCCTGGGGTTGCTGGTATCCGTACTGAGCCTGAGAACCAGGCGGCATTTGATGACCAGATTGGGATTGATACCCACCTGAATGCTAGGGTTGGGATTGGTACCCACCCGAATAAGGAGGCTGGGCCTGATACCCACCTAAATAAGGAGGCTGGGATTGATACCCGCCTGAATAGGGAGGCTGGGATTGATACCCGCCCAAATACGGAGGCTGGGATTGATACCCGCCCGAGTACGGAGGCTGGGATTGATACCCGCCCAAGTACGGAGGTTGGGATTGGTACCCGCCCGAGTAAGGAGGTTGGGATTGGTACCCACCTGAATACAGAGGCTGGGATTGATACCCACCTGAAAGAGGATGCTGGGATTGATACCCACCTGAAAGAGGAGGTCGGGATTGGTACCCGCCTGCATGCTGAGTCGTCTGGTTAGAAGGTTGTCCTGGTCGGATTTGAGACAATCCCGTTCGCCCAGAAGGTCGAGCTTGCTGAGTGAGGGGCTGCCCTTGCGCAACCGAGGATTGTCCTTGTTGACCAGATGGTTGCTGAGTGGTGGGCTGGCCTTGCTGACAGTTGTACGTAAGGCTGTCCCCCTTGCCCAGAAGGGTTGCCTTGCTGGTTTACGGGTTGACCTTGCTATCCATAAGGTTGTCCCTGGTTCCCATAAGGTTGCCCCGAAGGGTAGCCTTGCTGGGTACCGGGTTGACCTTGTTGAGCATTGGGTTGTCCCGGGTTTCCAGAAGGTTGCCCAAGATATGTAAAAGCCGGACCACTATAGACCAAAGGTTGTCCCTGATTGGGTTGTCCTTGTGGGCCTCCCTGTTGACCTGGGTAATTCTGGCCAGCATACTGTTGCCCATGATTAGGCTGCGAGTAGGGCTGTTGACCCTGGTAGGGTGGTCCTTGCTGTCCTTGTCCCTGATGGTACTGGCCACCACCATAGCCGGTGGTACTCCAAGCCACGTTTAATGGAACGGAAACCTCATCATAAGGTATTTCAGGCAAGGAGGTAAACAAATCATGATTCTCAGGATCATAATACGGGCCTTGCTCATCTGGGCTCTGGACATTACGCAAGTACTGAAAATATGCCTCCTCTGCCGTCATATGATCGGAAGTAGGAGGAGCACCACTTGCGGGATGCACAACTCTAGTAGCATGCGTCGATGAACCACTCTGCGCTGGACCTCGAGATGGACCTGCAGCAGAAGTGACAGCAGATGATGCCGTGACAGTGCTAACAACTGGAGTTGACGCCGCGACACAAACGGTCGGGTTAGATGGGACTGCTGTAACAGCAGTATGGTGGACTTGGGAAACAAACGGTCCTGTGGTAGGGATGATGTTTTGATCCCAAACGGAAGAGGAAGCTGCAGAGTTCATAACATCCCTCAATGATCTATAGCGCGCCGGCACCGTGATACCCAAAGGTGTAACGGTGTAGGGCGTAGAGATGATGGGGGATGTCGCCGAAATGGGAGTATCTATACTCAACATGACGGACGGGCCACTCGACACAGGAGAAGTGTCGCCCATATCGGAAGAAGCCATCGGAGATGGGACACCGACAGGAGTGGCAGGAAAATCCTCTTCAGAGGGCTCCCAAACAGGGTTCCAAGAGAATTCGTAGAAATCGTCCTCTGGAGCTCGAGAATTCAACGGTTGGATGCTCGGAACAATGGGAAGAGTGTCACAAACTGGAGTTTCAGGGGCAACAGAGGATGGAGACCCTTGGTCACTTGGGACAGGAGACGGAGTTGATGGATCCACCAGGATGATCAAACAAAGATCCTAAGCAAGCTAACGATAAAAACCCTACTCAAAACTAAACGCACACAAGATCTAACCAGGTAATGTTATCGCGACCAAATAAATTTTTAAGACACAGGAACTGAACTTGACCTTTTCATGTTTCGAGAGTCGAGAAAAGGACGAAAAGATGACTCTAGTCTCCTTCGAATGTTTAATGAGCACGAAGTGACAAGATGCTCAATTACACCTTTTCTTTTAGGGAGTCCGAAAAGGATCAAAAGTGACTGCTCTGGAGATTCTAAGCAAAGGGTTTACCAAGCAATCCATAAAACTGCTTATACACGCTGGCAATCTTATGAGAACCAAGGACTTTCTGTACTACAGTCAATCTTCCCGAATGTTGTGTTCGGTGCGTTACGGCTCACAAGGCGGCAGACTCGGCTTCCTATGGATAAAGGATGCAAACCTAGTGGAGTCTCCCCATATATACGCGACGGTACGTGGGAGCCCAAATCCGTGCTAGACCACAGTTGAGTCACAAAAGGAGGAATCACCCAACCTTGAGTGAAAACAAAAGTGACTAGGTTTAACGACACCGGAGCACGTCTCTAACCTAGACCTCTAGGTGATTGCGTTAAGTTCCAATGCATTGTTAAGTTTATTTGGTTTATTTTATGGTTGATCTTGAATTAAGTTTTGATTTCAGGCCCTACCGTGTGATCTCTCACAATTACTTAGATGCAAACTACATGCCAAAGAATACCATTTCGTTCGATGAAATTCTACTATGAGAGGTAGGAAATTTTTCGATCTAAACAAATGAAACAAGCAATCAACAATCTAATGCAGCTAATGGCAAGGAAACGAAACTTTTCTTTTGAGAATACAAATCAACGAAATGTTCTTTTTCCTTTTAACTATTGAATGCAAAAGATATTAGTTTGATTTTTTCAATGGCACAAAGCACTTAAAATGAATTTTGAGAGACAGCAACACCAAGCAAAAGGAATAAAATCACTCAATGAAAACACAACCAAGTTCCCAAGGCACCAAAACAATTTTCCAAATCAAAGGAAAAACTAAGGCTTGTATGAGCTATGTGATCTAAGCTCAGCAAGACAAAAAGGAATTCAAACAAGGAGGAAGCAAATCGCTTGGAACACAACCAAAACACTTTCAACAATCACCGAGCAAATGTGAAAAGCAAATCTAAAGTTCGCTGGTCAAACAAGAAAACAAGATCCCACGAAAGGCTTGACACACACACGGCCACTAGATGCCCTAGGGCTAGGGTGAGAAATCAATAGAGAAAAGCAAACACCCGGAGGATGGGAGTTAAAACTAGTCAAACAGGGATTCAACACATTCCAGCAACTGTAAGAGTCAAGGCAAGATACAAACCAAGCAACGAAAGCGAAGAGGAAGGTTTTGCAAAACCGAAAAGCAAGCAATAAACGAACCCTTGTGGAACAAGACTTCGCAAGCAAGTATCTTAAAGTTCAGACAACAGAAATCAAGTCATAAACCAGGTGGAAAGAGCAGGGGATAGTCAAACCAACAGGCTCAGGAGGCAAAATTGAACAAAATTCAATTCTACAGGATCAGCGCGGGTGACCCTCAACAACTAAGCACTGACCAGACAACACGCGTAGCAACTTTGCACTGTCAGCGCGGAAGGACACAGATTAAGAGCGCTAGCTCGAAAACAAGGGCAGCGCGACTGTTAAACGTACAAGCACGATGACAGTGAAGTCAAAGAAACAGATACGCGACGTCAGCGCGACTGTTCTGATATAAACCGCGCTGAGGCTAAAAAATAGGCAAAATCAAACCAAAAGCTCCCAGACCAAGGTAATAGCTTTTTAAACAATTAAGGCATTTCCCAGAGTGGACCAGGAAATCAAAAAACAAAGAACTAATCCCCAATCTTTGACAAGAGAATAACAATCAAACTCAAAACAAGGATGAACAACAAAAGACACAAGCAACGTCCCCAGCGGAGTCGCCAAATTGTTGGAGAGGTAAATCCCCTCTACGGATAAAGGCGATCCCTACTAGCCCAGAATGGGTCTAGCAACAATCAATTAATGCTACTCTGCAAGTTCCTAGTTGCAATTAAAAAGTGGGTAATGAACACCTACTTGGATTCCAGCGCTATTGTTTGATGAAGAGATGCTGCTCCCGCTCCTTCGCTCTGGTCGGTCACGATCCGCCACTATCCTCGTGGATGGACACCTGCACATGCAAAGAGAGAACAAACACAAGCGTGAAATCTAGTAAAAGCAACTATACATCAGTCAGAAAGGATGTAATTCACATTAACCATTACAAGACAAATGAGAATGGAACCATAATAGTAGTCATCTATCATTTATTAATCAAAATCAGAGATAGGTACAACCAATGTTCTGACGTTGAGTCCTTCTCAAGAGGGTCTAGCCAGCAAGTCTCATAAGCATTCACCCTTGGAGGTAGATCTCCCAAGAAAAACAACTCTCTCTCTCACACAAGGCAACAAGACTTCACAACCTTCCTTATGCTCTCTAGCAATCCACACTTATCACACCAACTTCCTATTAGGAGCAGTACTAAAAACACTATGAATTCCACTCTGTCAAAAACTATTCCCCCAAAAAACTAGCTGCTCATGGTAATGGTAGAGGTTTAAGTAGGAGAAGGAGTCTCCATGAAAGGTGGGAGGATGAGCTTATCTCCAAGGAAGGTGGCTCAAATGATGAAACAAACATGCTAGAGAAGGGAGGGCGACATTTACAAGGCCAACAACCAGGTTTGGAGTCATCTGGAAGGCCGACTGTTAAAACAAACTCGCCCAAACTGGATCAGCGCGGGTCCATAACTGCACTGGTGCGCTGACATCGCAGCTGAATAAAAAAGAAGTTCATGTCAGCGCGATCAGATATGAATAACAGACGCGCTGGCTCATCAAATTCGACTAGCGTAGGAAACAAGTGTACTTCCGCACTGGCAGCGCATTCGGTCTGTTATGGAGGGCCCATCAGCGCGTTCGGTCTGTTATGGAGCGCCCATCAGCGCGGTTATTTTGCCAAAATTCGCGCTGATAACAAAACTTTGCCAAAGTGGGTCATTTGGCAACATTAGAGAGCATGAGCATGATGGATTTGACATAGTAGGGACACTGACAGGGAGACAGTGACAAATTACTGTGTAACAGCTCGACTGGCCACAACATTTTTTAGGTGGGCTTGGGATTCCAGCCACTATGTCCCATTAATGTGGCCATGCCATTTGTAGCTACTCACACAAATTCAGCTCATGTCCAATCCGAAACAGATAAGGCAAACAACTTCATTGATCACATACAACATATTCACCAGCAAGTCCATGACATTCTAAAGACATCAAATGCCAAGTACAAGCAGCAACATGATCAACATTGGGCGCCACACAAGTTTCAGGTGGGCGACAAAGTCTGGTTGCATTTGCAAAAGGGACATCTTACCGAAGCCTATCGGAAACTCAGACCACTCCGTTATGGTCCTTACACAATTGCCAAGGCTATGGGAGATAATGCATTTGAGCTCAACATTCCCCCATTCCTTGGCCTGCACCCAGTGTTCAATGTGGACCACCTTCAGCCATACTTTCCAGCATTACTAGACACATCCAACATTGCAGAACAACTCACACCCACAGAGTTAAATCCAGATTGCATGGAACAAGCTGCAATCGATTGAATCATGGACACACAGATCAAGCACACTCGTCAGCAGAACATCCAACTGTATTGAGCTGTCAAAGCAGGCCAACTCCTTCACCAGGGCAAGTTGCTCACTAGGGACCAAGTTCAACAGAAGTTTCCTCATCTCATGAAGGAACTCAACACAATGGGGACCATTGCTTCCTAAGGGGGGAGGAATGATCTAGGTGGATATTGGTGGCCACCCGCCAAGTCCACTTGGACCCCCATCATTGTTTCTTTAAGCTTTTTATCTTCCTTAATTGTAGCACAATTTACTATTTTTAGCAGTTTTTCAGGTCCTAAACTTCTGGAGCTGTTTTGAGGCCCTAATCGACGTTTTTAAGTGTAATATCGAAGTTAAACAAGGTTTCCCCCTCTCCCCTACCCTATTTGGCATTTACATCAACAAGCTAGAAGGTTGTTTAGAAGAAGTAGGTTGTGTTGGCACGATCTTAGCTGTGATAGTCATCATCCTTCTTCTCTATGCTAACAATATTGTTCTTCTCACAAGGTTCCCATCTGATCTTAATAAGCAACTTAGACTTCTTAAGGATTCTTGCTCTACCATGGGTATGAATGTTAACACTGAAAAAACAAAAGTTATGATTATCAAATCCAAGAAGGACACTTACTGATCCAGGTGGGTATTGGTGGTCACCGGCCAAGTCCACTTGGACCCCCACCATTGTTTCTTTCAGCTTTTTAGTTTCCTTAATTGTAGAAAAATTTACTATTTTTAGCAATTTTTCAGTTCCTAAACTTCTAGAGCCGTTTTGAGGCCCTAAACGACATTTTTGGGAAAACTGGGAGCAACATAGGTCCATGGATCGATGTTGCTCTTTTCAAAGTTGTAGTTCTCTGATAGATCTTTCTAACAAGATATTGTACACGTCAAACAGAGATCGTATGCCAAAGTTACGACTCCAGGAAGTTGATGTACCAATTTACCCAAACGGGACCCATAGTTTGGTGTTTCATCTTCTAGGGTTAGGTTTTTGGATGTTGAGGGTTGTCCATTGTTTCTCAACAATAAATACGCCTTCAAGCCTCATTGTAACATAGTTCAGAGGCATGTAGCCACCACATCTCTTCTCAGAGATAGGTTACCATCGCCCTAGCTGTTTATTTCCATTTTCTGTGTATAAGCATATCTCAGTGTTTTATATTAATGAAATGAAGTATTATTTCCGTTGCATCTTTGTGTTTATGGTTATCTCTGTAATTTTTTGCGTTCTTATTTAAATTCAGATCACTTACGCTAATTTTATGTATGACAATAGTAACTTGGAGGAAGTGTCATTTTACAGGTACCTAGGAATTGATATTCATCACAAGCTCAACTGGAATAATTGTAAAATGAAAATCCTCATAATGTGGGATAGAAAGAATTTCCTCTTTGAAACTTTAGTCACTCCTATTATCTTATATGGATGTGAGGTTTTGGGTTGCAACATCTCTAGAGAATCCTGGAGAAAGATTGAGCAAATCCTGAAGCGTTTTATAACGTATAACATGAAAATTAAAAGCAATACACCCTATCCTATTCTCCTTATAGAAGTGAGACTTTCCCCTATCAAGAGCCTAGTTATGACTAGGCTTCTATTGTACAAGCACAAACTCAATAACATAGGACACCATAAACTTCCTAAGCTAGCTTTAAATTCCAGCAAAAACCACCTGGCTCAAATGAGGTTGGTATAAAGACACCAAGGCCTGGTTAAACCATTGGGAGATCGACGAGAATGTTGCATTACAAAACATTAATAACATTAAAAATATTGTTACTTCTAAGTTCAAAGAAAAAATGTGGTGTGAGAAAGATTTAACAGCTAAAAGAAAATTAAGGTATTATAAGGAGGTCATCAACCCCACCCTAGAAGATCAAAAGTATCTCTAGGTTTTAACTAGCTCAAAGAAGAAAATTAATATAGCCAAGATTAGAGCGAACTCTTATGAGCTCCATAGTGAAACAGGTCGTTGGGCAGTTCCTAAAACACCATGGATGGAAATGATCTGCCATCTCTGTGACAATATGAACATCGAGGATGAAAATCACTTTCTCTTAGAGTGCCCGCATACAACCACATTCGATCTCAGTTTCATAATCTTTGTTGCAATATTGACCTTCCTAGCCTTTTACGATGTCAAAATTATAGTGAGCTTGGGAGAATTCTCTCCAAGCTTTTTGAGCATAGGAATAAAATCTTCAATCAAACTAAATAATTTGTTTCTTTAGGTCCAATAGACCAAATTTTGGTCTAAGTGGGCGTTAACCATAATCATCATCATCAATTTATTAATATATCAAAAACAAATACTATTATGTAACAACTATTTTTGAAAAATAATATTTAAATAAGATATTAGTTTATTAAAAATATTAATAGATAACGGATTTAAAAATAATATTTAATTAATTTTTAAAAAATATTACTAGTTTTTTGAAATAATATTTAAATAATGAATACTAGTTTATTAATTTATTAAAAAATATTAATAAGTAACGACTATATTAAACGATTAGTTTTTGAAAAATAATATTTAAATTATGACATTAGTTTATTAATTTCTTAAAAACAAATATTAATAAGTAACCGCTATATTAAACAACTATTTTTTGAAAAATAATATTTAAACTAATTAAAAAAAAAAAATCAAAGTCAAACTCTAAACAATGAGAGAAGTAAAAAATTATAGAAAAGATCATTTAATAATAAAATAATTAATGAAATAAATAAACTAAATTAAAACAATTAATAAAAAAAACAAAATAAACAATATACATGTCAATATATATATATATATACTATAATATATACAAAGAAAGTAATCAATAAATAACACACGGTCAACAATAAAATATGGGGCTGAGGCTCATTAAACAAATAAAAAAAAATACTAAAAGGAATTAAGAACGAATAGGATGATAAAATACATGAAGGATCAAGAAAATAAACTCTAATGAAGAATAAATCAACAACAAATACTATAAAAAGGACATCAATACCTACATAGATAAACCAATAACCTGAGCATTGGGATTTTCTTTTCCTTGCAGGTAATTGGATTATCTACTCCCCACCGATTTCTTTGAATTAGTGTCGATACCATAGCTTTGGGTTGGTGGGGCCATCGGATGTGGTGGGCTTCACCAAATCTACTCGCACTTGCCAAATCCATAAAACTTAAATACGAATTCACGCCATTAGTTTAATAAAGTAAAGTTGTAGGCTATTGGTATAGTTTTGTGTTGTTGTATGGGAGGTCGCGGGTTCAAGCCTGACCTGCCCATCCGACCTCTACGTTGACTTTGACCTATAACTACGTTGACTTTGACTGCCACATGTCACACTGAGAGACTGCCACTTGGCCAACAAGGCCCATTTTTTTTAACTATTTGCTATGAACTTCAGAGTGTGTTTTCTCCTTCATACGGAGGCCATTTTCGAAACCAAATATACTGCTGGAATCAGCACGGTGTGCTGTTCGACTTGGTGCTAGTTTCGTGAGCATCTGAGATTGTAAAATTATAAGCATTTTGAGGATCCTCCTAGATCATTCCTCCCCACTGAAATCTTTTGGACCACCAAAGGTTTTGTTTTAAGCAAACATGAGGTGAGGGTACAACTCCCTCACCCTTTCCATCTTCATCCACCTTGTCTTGCTCGGATTCATGCCTTTGAGTCCAACTCAAAGATATTCAACATCTCCACACCTGGAAGTGCATACCTTTATGTCTAAAATGGTATCTTCCTATAACTCAATCATACATTCAAGTGAAAAATCATCTACAGTAGGAATTTGAACATTTTCCTCTAGATCCATAATCATAGACACAACTTCAAATTTTCAACATTACAACTGAATATATTGTTGGAAATAATACTGAGAGGGGGGGTGAATCAATATTATCAGGTCAAATATTCCTTTTCTAAAACCAAATTGTATACGCTACTTCAGTTAATTAAACTCGCATATATACACAACTATTCAAAAGGAAACCCGCGTATACAAAGCAAACTTTTAATTTACTTTAACTTTTTGATGATGATTGTTAATCTGTGATGCAGAATCAAATAACCAGTAACCAGAGACAGTAAAACAGACTAGAAAGACAATCACACACAAGAACACAAGATATAAGGTGGAAACCCAATGTGGGTGAAAATCACCTACTGCAATTTGTCTCTATCTTTCTTTAATTAGAAACTTCTGTTTACAATGTACTGGTGCAGTCCTTTACCAGTACGCAGGCTGCAACCTGCAGAGAGCTAAAACTCTCTCTCATTTTCCATCTTCTCCTGGAAGGGAGCTACAACCCCCTTTAGCTCTTGCACTAGCCAAGATACTAGTACATAGGTGCTGGCCTACAGAAGGCTACAACCTTCTCTTTCTTCCAGGACCACATTTCATAAATTTTCAGACTGGATCCATGAACATCAATCAATCATTAAGAATTTCTCCATCAACCAATCACCTTTCACCAATTAGATCTGAATCAAGTAGATATCTCTCTGACAGCTATACCCAAAACACAGTACTAGTAACCACACACCAAAATAGAACCCAAAACACAGCAGCAATGAACAGAAGCAGCAAGATCACAATTCAAAATATATACGCTACTTTAACAGCCTGAAACCTACGTGCATACGCTTCTGCGTATGGAACAACCTGCGTATACGCTTCTTTACTTCTCTTAACCTGCGTGTATACGCGGCTTCGCTTCACTGAACCTGTGTACATATCTATAAAGGATAATTCACTCTTTCAGATATTCAATCATTAATTAACCCAGATTATCAGACTTATAGATCAAGTAAGCGCCACATCTAGCAGACCAAAATCATACAAAGATACTATCATTCAAGCTTAAAGATTATGACCCAAGAATAGATCTTATCCTTCTTTTGCGCTAAGGTTCCTCCTTCATTCAAATCCAGATCTACATCACGACCCAAATACCAATATACCAGCTTTAGCACTTTATCAGATATTCAATAATAATCCAGATCATCTTTTGCCACATGATCTCCTTCCTCTTTTATACTCTTAAGCCTTCCTCAATACCATGGTCCAAAACCATAACATTTTCAATACCGTGAACCCAAAACCAAGAATCAACACATCTGACGAGACGCCATGGTCCAAAACATAGGTTCAAATCCCAAGGACTAACTACCATGGACCAAAAATATGATCCCCAACATATACGTGCTTTTTCAACGTATAACACGCGTGTATACGCGTCTTTGTTTAGATGAACCTGCGTATATTTCTTTTTCTTCTATCTGAGTGCCTGAACTGAGATCTGTTACGAAAGAGAGTTGCCATCAAGGACAACACCTGTGCCATAGCTCCAAAACCCGTGCCATAATGCCAACAATCTCCCCCTTTGGACTTGATGGCAACACCAAGATCTCTCCCCCTTTGTCATCAAGGGCAAAGGGTTGTGCTCCCGCTGAGTACATGCTGAAATCTCTGTTCTGTTGAGCTGACCATGCTCCCCCTGACTGAAGGCAAAAAATGTTCTTCAAGAAGAACCAAGACTTATACGTCATACAAGACCTTCCTATCACCAAAAGACTCACTAGATACATCCATCACCCAACCAAGTGGGGATCATCTACCCAACCAAGTGGGAATACATCAGAAATTTACATATGATGACCAAATACATTACATCTTCATCCCAGGCATAGTGGGGAAACCAATATAGGCCGTTACATGACCTTGACACCATATAAGAAAGATATACATGACATAGAGACGAAATATATGACTTATGAAAGTCACCAACAACTGATAGCAGCTGCAACTGTCAATCACCATTCAAATCAGAAACCAAGATTTCCTTTTGTTCTCCCTCTGCCTCTGTTCCACCTGAAATCAACAACAGTTATGAACCAGAATCAAAAGCTTCTAAGATAATGCCAACAATACATTATTAGAAGATTATCTGCTCCCCCTGAACTTGTGTCGAATGGTCTCTATCAGACCCACATCAGAATATCTTCAACCAAAGCCTACTCCTCCATCAAGCCTCTATATACGCGACTTTATCTGCACAAACCAGCATATGTATGCGGATCCTCCTCATCTAACACACGTACACTGATTTTTCTCTGAAGCAAACAAGATTTAACAGCAAGATGATACATCAACTACTCCCAGCTTCTGTCTGAGATATTCAAAAGTTTCCCTGGGCAGTGGTTTGGTGAGAATATCAACTACTTGTTCCTTAGAAGGAACATACTCCAATTTAACCTTTTGTTCCAATACTTGTTCCCTGAGAAAGTGATACTTGATCGGTATGTGCTTGGTCTTTGAATGCATGACTGGGTTCTTTGAAATGTTGATTGCACTTGTATTATCACATAAGATGGAGATAGGTGGTGTACAAATGATTTGAAAATCCTACAAAGTCTGCATCATCCATAGAAGTTGGGTGCAACAAGATGCAGCAGCCACATATTCTGCTTCAGCTATAGATAAAGAAATCGAACTCTGTTTCTTGTTGAACCAAGATACTAATCTGGAACCCATAAAGAATGCACCACCACTTGTGCTCTTCCTGTCATCCACGCTTCCAGCCCAATCTGCATCTGTATAAGCATGAAGTGTAAGATCTGTATCTCTAGGATACCATAAGCCATAATTTTGAGTCCCTTGAAGATATTTGAAAATTCTCTTCACTGCCTGAAGATGAGTCTCTTTCGGATTTGCCTGAAATATTCCAACTATTCCAACTGCATGCATAATGTCTGGTCGGGTACCTGTCAAATAAAGTATACTTCCAATCATAGATCTGTAGGTTGGTTGATGTACTACTGCAGATTCATCATTTGCACTGAGGCTACATCCTGTGACCATGGGTGTACATACTGGTTTTGCATCTTCCATGCCATATTTCTTCAAGATCTGTTTGAGATACTTGGTTTGAGATAAAAAGATTCCTCCTTCCTTTTGTTGGATTTGCAAACCAAGGAAATATGTCAGTTCTCCCAGCAAGGACATTTCAAATTCTTTCTGCATGACCAAGGCAAAGCTTTGACTCATCTCTTCTTCATTGCCGCCAAAAATAATGTCATCTACATACACAACAAGTATTAGCAATTTGTCATTTTCAACTTTTATATAAAGATTGCTATCTGCTGATCCTTTTGAAAAACCTTGTTGATGAAGATATTTGTCCAATCGGTAGTACCAAGCCCTTGGAGCTTGTTTAAGACCATAGAGAGCCTTTTTCAGTCTGCATAAAAGATTTGGATCGTTCCCAAGGATGAAACCATCTGGTTCCTCAATGTACACTTCTTCTTCTAAGTCCCCATTCAGAAAGGCAGATTTCACGTCCATTTGAAAAACTTTGAAATTCTGAAAGCTTGAGAGAGCAACGAACATTCGGATGGCCTCAAGTATAGCAACAGGAGCAAAATTTTCTTCAAAGTCTATCCCTTCTTGTTGAGCATACCCTTTACAAACAAGTCTAGCTTTGTTTCTAATAACTTCCCCACTCTCATTCAACTTGTTCTTGAAGGTCCATTTTGTCCCTATGACATTCTTATCTCTTGGTCTAGGAACCAACTCCCAAGTGTTGTTCTTTTCAATCTGCTCAAGTTCTTCATCCATTGCCTTGACCCAGCATTCATCTTTGCATGCCTCTTTTACATTTTGTGGCTCAGTGGAGGAGAGCAATGCCAAATAGCTTGAGGCTTCTGCAATTTTTCTTCTAGTTTGTACACCTGCTTCTTTCTGCCCCAAAATCTGAGATTCTGGATGATTCTTCTAAACGTACCTAGAAGGAGTCTTCTCTTCTATCCTTATTATTTCCTCTGGTGCCTCTTCAGGTTCTTCTTCATCATCTGTCTGATTTGGAGAGTAGTCTTCAACCTCTTCGATATCTTCATGATTTACTTGCCTAGGGATGTATCCTTTTTCATCAACCACTACATCAATGCTGTCAACAATTCTTCCAAGTCTTTTATTATAACACTTATACGCTTTGTTGTAGGGAGAATAACCAAGGAGAATACCTTCATCTTCTTTGGGTTCAAGTTTGCCAAGCTGTTCATCACTATTCTTAATATAGCATTTGCTCCCAAAATTTTTGAAATGCTTTACCGAAGGAGTCTCACCATACCAGAGCTCATGCAGAGTTTGAGTGTTGTTCACTCGGACATTTGTTTTGTTGAGAATAACAACCGCAGCATATACAACTTCACCCCAGAAGGTTGCGGGAGTTCCAGACTCATCAAGCATAGCTCGAGCCATTTGTTGGACTGTTCTATTCATCCTTTCCACCACTCCATTTTGCTGAGGAGTCCTAACTGTAGAGAATTCCCTTCTTATTCCATGTTCTTCACAGAAATCGAAAAATTCATTTGAGGTAAACTCCCTACCTCTGTCGGACCTGAGGCACTTAATTTTGTAATCTGATTCATTTTCAACCAAGGCTTTGCAAGATTGGAATTTTTCGAATGCTTCGTCCTTGTGCTTCATAAGTCCTAACCAAACCATCCTGGAGAAATCGTCAATGAATAATATAAAGTATTCTTCTCCTCGAGGAGACCTTGTCCTAAATGGACCACATACATCTGTATGGACTAGCTCAAGAGGCCTGCTGGCTGATCCTTCCTTCTCAGGGAAGTTAGT
>APFE031501270.1:2217-20626 GCA_000404065.3 Pinus taeda
AACCCCACTTTATGGGGTCCAGGGCAGCGCCCCAGAAAATTTTGGTTTGGGACCCTATGTTAGGTTGGGCGGACCCACCTATGGTTTTGTGCATGATTTTCGCACATGTTTTTTGGACGCGATGGTTTTCGGTCCATGGTTTTGGACGCGATGGTTTTGGTCCATGGTATTGGACGTGATGGTTTTTCAGTCCATGGTATTGGATGCTTCGGCATGTATAAATATGTACTGTAACATTGAAAGGAAAATAATGAAAAATCAAGCTGGTAGTCTTGGTTTTGAGATCCAGTTGGAAATCTCTGTGTATATGTGTTTTATGTGTTATGCTCTCGTATTTTTTATTTTTCCTATGATTTAGAATTCGTATGCAGGTAATTTTTGTATGGGGTTAAAACCTACAAGAAGACTAGGCACAATACATTCCATAGGCATTACCGCTTCAACACCATAGACAAGCCTAAAGGGAGTTTGTCCAGTCAGCTTCTTTCATGTCGTTCGATAAGCCCATAGTACTGCAGGTATGCATAGGTCCCAATCACTACACTGAGCATTGCAAGCCTTGGTTAGCGTGTTCTCCAACACTTTATTGAATTCTTCCATCGTCCCATTATGCTGCGGGTGGTAAGGTGTGCTCTTCCAGTGATATACCTGGAATTCCTCCTTTAGCGCACTAATCGTCTCATTTAGAAAGTGTGTACTGCAATCACTCATCAAAATATTTGGACAACCAAAGCACGTCAGTACATACTCAAAGAGGAACTTCGCAGCAGTTGGGCTTGTGCAATCCTTCACACATTGTGCCTCTGCCAACGAGTCAAATATTCCATCGTAGTGATAATGTACCTCACTCCCGTTTTCCCTTAGGGCTGAATGGGTCCCACAAAATCTATCACCCATTTCCCAAAGGGTTGCAATGTCATCTGTGGATTCAAAGGCATCTCATCCCTTCACGATGGCTTTCTAGTCCTTTGACACACATCACACGCTTTGCAATATGCTTTTGAGTCCTAATGGAGGGTTGGCCACCACAACCCTATGCGTAGAATCTTCTATGTGGCTACTCTCACTGCATAATGTCCTCCTGCGACACCCCCATGGGAATTTGCGAGGATGTTGATTCTTTGAAACTTGGGTCCTCATTCCAACATAATGTTACATCCTTCTTCAACAATTTCTCCATAAGCATGGTGATCTGCGCATAACCTTTGATAAACTTTTTGTAATATCCCGTATGTCCTAGGGTAGCACACAACTATTTCACACTCCTTGGCACTTCCAAGTTCATTATCACTGATATCTATGGAGATCTACCATTAGTCCATGTCTACAAACCACATGACCCATCAGGGTCCCAAAAGGAACACAAAATGGACACTTCTTTAGATTGAGTGTGATTTGGTATCTTCGACAAGTATCTAGCATTAGGCGTAAACTGGCGACATGGCATTTCACCAGCCCAAACACAGTCTAGTCATCATAGTATACTTTCAAGAACTTATGAATAAATTCCTTGAAGCAGCAATGACTATGCGTGAGAAAATCATAGGCGCATTCTTCAATCCAAATGGCATTATAGTGTACTCGAAACAACCCCACTTAGTTGCGAAGGTTGTCTTGCTCCTATCCTCTAGCGCGATTTTAATTTGATGGTACCCAGAGAACCCATCAGTGAAGGAATATGCTTCCTAGCCACCTACATTATCTAATACTTCATCCATGAATGGAGTCAGGAAAGGATCATGTACGTAAGCGTCATTCAACTTTTTGAGATCCACGCATATCCTTATTTCATCCTTTTGCTTCTTCTTCTATACTACCATTGGGCTTACCCAGTCAAATTCTTCCATAGGCTTAATGATGCTTGCCATGAGCATGTTGTCTAGATCTAAGTGGACCTTCTCCTTATACTTTGGATTAAGACAGTAAGATCTTTACTTAACTAGCTTCATGTCAGGTTTCAATGTGATATTCATAACACCTATGTCTCTGATTATCCCTTTGAGATCCGTAAACTTTGTAGGGAATAAATCCTAGTATTTGTGGAGAAATTCAACAGCCTTATCCATTTTCATGTCATCCCAGTAGTCTCCAACCTTCGCAGATTTGGGCTCTACCTCCGTACCGATGTTTACTTGTTTCATTTTCAACGACGCAGTTATATCAAGATTTTGAATCTATGGTCCTTCAACCTTGTGGTGGCCTTCTGTTTCAGGGATGTTAATCTTTTGTGGATCCTCATCTTTTTCTTTAGTGGTTACATTATAAAATTCTAGTGCATGACTCAGCTGAGTAGCCTACTCAGGCTGAACTAGGTCCAAAGGATCCTGCAGTATCCTAAAGATTGTTGCTTTCACCTCTTGTAGCACCTCATCAACACAGTCAAACCCATCGTCAAAACTGAATGTCATTATGAATCCCTCACACAAAATATCCCATTCACCTGTACCATGGCGAAGCTCTATTTGTACATACCAGTTCATCAGGACAACATCCAGGGTGTGACAGAACAAGTGCACCAATCCAAGTTGGGCCTTCTCTCCATAAGCCTGAGTCCATTTGGCCAAGTGCGCATGCAGGTCATCCTTCCCATTATACTTGTCTGTTGTTCACACCTTCAGCTTCCCAAAGCATGTTCTCATCATCCTCCTGAATTTGTGCTAATCACCAAATCTTCCATTGTTCATACCCCATCATCTTGTGGGCGTAGTATGTGGTGCCCAATCCATCATAAGTGGGCAAATTTATTACTTCTGACGACACATAGCATAGTGACCAAGTCATATGTTATAGCTCATTATGGTTACCTCATGTAATCGATTCTTCCAACACTCTAATTCTTCATCAGAGTCTGAGGTGCAGGAATTCTTGCGATCCCATGTAATTCATCTATCCACTGTTGGATTTACCCAATCTTGGTTTGACGTTGTTATCTTGTAGATACAGTCCAGATTGTTTTCACTCTCATAGTCACAGATTGGTTCAGGTAGGTCAGTAGGGCATGCTTAGAGTAATCTATGACATGTTTTCCTGCTACCTGACATATAGTGCACCACAATGCAGGCCCCGTGCTCGGTCCTTCTTGAGCTTTTGGCCTTAAATGCATCAATCCTCCTCCTACAATATAGCTCCCAAAGACTGGGCAATGGTTTTTGTCATTCCCCTGACCCTTGCATTTAATGCATCATACCTCTTCGTTGTTGGGTTGTGCTATATTCTTTCCACGTAGTTAATAGGGGGTTTGAGGGGTACCCATAACCCCACCTTATGGGGTCCAGGGCAGCACCCCAGAAAATTTTGATTTTACACCCTATGTTAGGTTGGGCGAACTCACCTATGGTTTTGTGCATGATTTTTGCACATGTTTTTTGGATGTGATGGTTTTTCGGCCCATGGTATTGGACGCGATGGCTTTCGGTCCACGGTATTGGATGCATTGGTTTTCGGTCCATGGTATTGGATGCTTTGGCATGTATAAATATGTATTATAACATTGAAAGGAACATAATGAAAAAATCAAGCTTGTAGTCCCAGTTTTGGGATCCAATGGGAAAATCTATGTGTGTATGTGTTTTATGTGTTATGCTCTCGCATTGTTTATTTTTCTGTGTTTTAGAATTCGTATGCAGGTAATTTATATACGGGGTTAAAACCTACATTTGGTATCACAGAAATTTTCGGCTTCAAGGGGATGCCTTTGTTGCTGAGGGGTTTTGCTCGGGCCTGTGGTAGACCCTATTTAGTGGGAGATCTGCAAGATCAATTCTGGTGGTGAAGGACGATGGCAAGTGGTGGAAAGACAGAGATCAAGAAATTTAATGGTCAGATTTTTGAGTTTTGGAAACTCGACATCGAGGATCTATTGGTGGATAAAGATCAGTGGATCGTGGTAGATCCAGGTACTAAACCAACAGGAGTGACAAATGAAGAATGGAAGAAGTTGAATTAGAAGGCAAAGAGCACAATATGATTGTGTGTCTTAGATTTAGTATTGTTGAATGTATCAGGGGAAGCTACGACAAAGGCTTTATGGGACAAGTTAGGGACTTTGTACCAATCTAAGTCTTTGGTGAATAAACTGTTCCTGTGGAAAAAGATGTATAACCTGAGGATGAAAGATGGATACTCAGTGACAGAGCATCTAAATGTGTTTAATACTGTGGTAAGTCAGTTAGCATATGTTGATATTGAAATTTCAGATGAAGATAAGTGCATTGGTTCGTTTTGTTCTCTACCAGATTCATGGGATAGTCTAGTTATTGCAATAGGTAGCAATGCAACTACCTTGCATTTTGATGAAACAGTCTCATCCTTGCTGACAGAGGAGATGAGATGGAAAAATATGGAGAGCCATAATGGTGATGCCTTGTCTATACGATGACAGTCCTAGAATAGAAACAAAAATAAGTCATCGAGTGGGAGATCTAAATGTAGAGGGAGATCTAAATCTCCAGGAAAACCTGTAAAGGTGGTGTGCTAGAAATGTGCAAAGGAAGGGCACTTCAAAAGGGACTGTAAATCTAAAGCTCCTGATAAAGGAAAGGCATTTGATGATGCTCCTTCTACAGAGGCAAAAACCACCTCAGATGAAGGTGGGGATGTCTACTTGGCTTCTTCAAGTAGACATGTAGATCATGAGGCATGGTTGATTCACTCAAGTGCATCCTTTCATTTCACTCCCCATAGAGAGTGGTTCTGTGAGTATGAGAAATATGATGGTGGTGATGTCTACTTGGGGGATGACAAGAAGACTAGAATCCTTGGTTGCAAAAAAGTAAAGTTGAAGTTGCAAGGTGGAAGGGTTAGAACACTTCCGAGTCTTCTACATATTCCCGCATTGGCCATAAATCTTATTTTTGTAAGCAAGTTGGATGATGTAGGTGTAAAAATAGTGTTCGAGAAGGATACCTGCAAGATGGTTTAGGGAGCACTGGTATTGATGTGGGGAGTATGGACTAAAACTCTGTACAAGCTGCAAGGTAGCATTGTTGTTGATGGGAGCAACAGTTCTGTGGTTCCTGAAAGTGGAGTAGAAAATCTAGTCGTCTCTGGAGAGAGGACCATGCTGTGGCATCAAAGGCTTGGACATATTGGAGAGAAGAGCCTTTGAATACTTCATGGTAAAGGTATGGTATAATGTATGAGTAATAGCTCTTTGGATTTTGATTTCTCTAAAAATTATGTATATGGGAAGCAGAATCAGGTGAGTTTCCCCTCTGGAAGTAAGCGGGCAAAACAAGTATTAGAGCTTGTGCACAACGATGTGTTTGGACCTGTGAAGGTTCCATCACTGGGTAAGTCTGTGTACTATGTATCATTTATAGATGACTTCTTAAGGAATACATGGATATATTTCCTTAAGAATAAATCTGAAGTCTTTGACAGGTTTAAAGAATTCAAGGCCCTGGTGGAAAACTAGACAAAGAAGAAGATAAAGGTGCCGAGGACAGATAATGGTGGAGAATTTTGCATTAAGGAATTTGAAGAATTTTGTAAGAAGTGTGGTATAGAATGGAAGGAGACTACTCCATATACACCTTAGTAAAATGGAGTTTCAGAAAGAATGAATAAGACGTTGATGGAAAGGGTAAGAAGCATGCTCAGCGGTGCCAGATTAGGACAGAAATTTTGGGTAGAGGCGGTGGATATTGCATGTTACCTGGTCAACAGGTCACCTTTATCAGCGATGGAGGATAAGACTCCACAAGAGGTATGGACTGGTAAGAAGCCCTCTCTTTCACATTTGATTGTATTTGGATGTGATGCATATGTACATGTTCCAAAGGAGAAACGAACCAAGTTGGATAGTAAATCTCAAAAGTGCATCTTTATTTGGTATAAGGATCGTTTGAAGGGTTATAAGCTTTGGAACCCAGTAATAAGGAAGGTTGTGTACAACCGAGATGTGGTGTTCAGAGAGGTGAAAGATGTTATTAAACATGAAGCCCAACCAAAGAAACTTAAGAAGATAGAGTTTGAGCTAAAGGAGGAAGAATCATTCTCTACAGTAGAGGAGGAATTAGAAGCTGAAGAGCCACAAACTCTAGGTGTAAGAAGATCAGTTCGAGAAAGAAGGCAGCTAGAAAGGTATAGTCCATCTACTTTCTATTCAAATTTTGCTTTATCTATTACTGATGAAGATCCCATAATTATGAAGGAAGCAGTGGATTCAGAGGATGGAAAACTCTGGAAAGAGGCCATGGTTGATGAAATAGCATCTTTGCACAAAAATGATGCTTGGGATCTGGTGGAGTTGCCGGCTGGAAGGAAACCCATTGGCAACAAACAGGTGTTCAAAAAGAAGACAAATGCAAAAGGAAAATTGGAGAAATACAAAGCTCGATTCGCAGCAAAAGGTTATTCCCAGGTGTTGGGAATTGATTTTGGTGATGTTTTTTCTCCTGTTGCCAAGGTAACTTCTATTATATTAGTTTTATCCGTTTCTGCTACTTTTTATTTTGAGGTAGAACAGATGGATGTGAAGACAACTTTTCTTCACGGGGATCTGGAAGAGGAGATTTACATGAAACAACTTGAAGGCTTGTAGTGAAGGGTAAGAAAGAACTTGTATGCAAGTTAAAGAAGTCTCTGTATGGGTTAAAACGGTCACTGAGAATGTGGTATCGGAAATTTGATACATTTATGGCAACTTGGCTTCAACAAAAGAAAAGCAGATCATTGTGTGTATTTTAAATTAATTAGTGACTGTGTTATTTATTTGGTCTTGTATGTGGATGATATGTTGCTGGCTAGAAATGAAAAATAAAATTATCCAGGATTTGAAGACCCAATTGTCCTCCAAATTCGACATGAAAGATCTTGCTGCTACAAACTATATTTTGGGCATGGAAATTAAAAGAGATCAGGAAAAGATGAAGCTTTGGTTAAAACAGAGGAAGTATGTCGAGACAACATTGCAGAGGTTTAATATGAAGGATAGTAAACCAGTGAAGGTTCCTATTCCTGTAGGTGTAAAGTTATTTGCTGAACAGTGTCCCAAGACACAACAAGAGGAAGAGGATATGTCTCGTGTTCCATATGCAAGTGTAGTCAGTAACCTGATGTATGTAATGGTATGTACTAGACCAGACATTGCACATGTAGTGGGTGTATTGAGCAGGTTTATGTCAAAACCAGGAAAGGAGCATTGGACAACAGTGAAGCAGGTTTTCAGGTATTTGCATGGCACTAATGATTGTGGTTTGTGCTACAAAGGAAGACTAGGATTGGAAAAAGTGTTGGATATTCGTGGCTTTGTCGATGTAGACTAGGCTGGAAATCTGGATCAGAGAAGATCTACAAGTGGGTATGTATTTAACCTATTTGGAGTTGCAGTCAGTTGGATGAGTAAGAAACAATCTGTAGTGGCACTATCAACTAGAGAGGTAGAATACATGGCAGCCACTCATGCAAGCAAGGAAATAGTTTGGCTGCAAAGATTGTGTTCAAGTGTGGGTTTAGTATAGGAAGCTATAAGGATAGATAGTGACAACGAAAGTGCAATTTTCTTGGCAAAGAACCCTGCATATCATTCAAAGACAAAGCACATTGATGTTCAGTATCTCTTTGTGAGGGAAATGATAGAAGACAAAAGATTGTTGCCGGTAAAGGTAGACACTTTGAAGAATACTACAGATGCATTGACAAAATCTATGAGCTCTGAGAAGTTCTCTTGGTGCAAAGAAACAATGGGCGTTTCAGGGCTGGAAAAATGACTAAGCTCTCCTATGGTCCCTTGTGGAAACAAAAAAGTAAGGGGAGAATGTTGGGTTGTGTTATATTCTTTCTGCGTAGTTAATAGGGGGTTTGAGGGATACCCGTAACCCCACTTTATGGGGTCCGGGGAAGCGCCCTAGAAAATTTTGATTTTTGACCCTATGTTAGGTTGGACGGACCCACCTATGGTTTTGTGCATGATTTTTGCACATGTTTTTTGGACGCGATGGTTTTTTGGTCCATGGTACTAGATGCAATGGTTTTCAGTCCATGGTATTGGATCTGATGGTTTTCGGTCCATGGTATTGGATGCTTCAGCATGTATAAATATGTATTATAACATTGAAAGGAATATAATGAAAAAATCAGGCTAGTAGTCCCGGTTTTGGGATCCAGTGGGAAAATCTCTATGTATATGTGTTTTATGTGTTATGCTCTCGCATTGTTTATTTTTATATGTTTTAGAATTCGTATGCAGGTAATTTCTATATGGGGTTAAAAGCTACATTCATGCACCTCTAGTTGAACTGTTTTGTCCTGCTTTAGACTTTGCATCTTAAGGAAAAGATTTTTCAACTGTGAATGGATTTGCTGAAACCCCAAATTTGGATCTTGCATCGGTGTTTCATGTAGTCTCATTGCAATCTCCAAGGCCTCTGCCTAAGTTGTTATCTTCAGCTATGATAGCGCAACCCTTAAGTGTGGTAGGAGCGAAGCCACAAACCATTCACGATGTTGTCCGTCTGTTAAGTTCATGTTAGCTTCACATATTTTACACGTCAACCTATGATCTAATTCCCAAGGTGTCTCGCCTAGTTGCATCATGATTTCTTTGAACCCCACAATCAATTGTGCCTCTGATTTAGGTCTACTGAATTCTTTGTTCAACATGGTCTTGATGTCTACCACTCTAGCATTCAGGTTATCATTAGAGTACTTGATATACCGGGTTGGCGCACAATCCTACAGAGCACTAACCAATGTCGTGTTCTTCATTTGATCATTTGTAACACCCTGAGCTTCCCATATGGCTTTCACAATGAACTAGAATTAGTCCGGGTCCTCATTTCCCAAGCCTTTTAACAAGGGCAGCCTCACTAAATTTGCCATGCTAAATTGCAATGGAGGTGGAGGCGGTATGGGTGAAGTCACAGGTGATGGTGGTGAAGTTGGAGGTGGTGTGGGTGGAGGTGGCAGTCACGAGAATCCTTGTCTTATTAACTAAATAACACTTCATTGATAAACTTGCGCTAATCCCTCTTCATCACCTCGTGGAGGTGAAATCATTGGACTATATTCAGGACACTTTCTTCCTTCATTCCTGTAAGTTTCTGTACTTCGCATAGCTCTAAAAATCAAGGTAGTTGCCTACCCCACTTTTCACAAAATAACATTATAATCTAGGTATTCAAATATTTCAAGTACTTACCTCACAGTCCTTTGAAAATGCATCACTCGGCCTCGCTGTAGCTCACTGAGGTATCGACTGTGAACTCAATTACAAATCCTCCTATGACATGGTCAAGCCAATGATTGATAGCATGGACAATCTTATCCAGAGATGCTTCCAATTTCTGTACCAACTCCGGGGTCCAAACAATAAGACCGTTAAGTTTCCACCTTCCTTGGCTATCTGCTAGCTTCGCGATCCACTTGTATAGCTCAACCGAAAAGGAGTAGAAGAAGATCTCATAGATCTCTGTATACAGGTACCTATCAAGCCAATGTTCCTTTGTCAGTAGCGGGTTTCTGTTCTCCTGCGAAGTGAATTCATGGATATTCCTATCCAACCAGTCTTCTATCTCTTTCTTAGTTGGATTCTAGTGATACGACATCACACACCTCTTATGTAGATTCCGGTGTTGGCAGCAAAACCATTTGTTGGATTTTGGGGGCCTGGCCCAAGTTCAGCGTTAGTTAGCCTAACAAATCCCTACACTACTGGCCCTTTCGGCATTAGCTTGCAGAGCACAGACTGGAGTCTCAACCGAAGCAGTATGGGGGGATGATGGAACTAGGTTTTCACACCCAGAGATGATGGTGATGCCGGTTTATTCCTTCCATTCCTACTTTTGCATAGGTCTCCTAGTTCTATGGCTTGCCAGACTAGCCCTCTATTCTGCCCTTCAGTACCTTCGCAAAAGGGTACGATTGACCTTTTGGTAGCCCTAACCTACGGCTCAAGTACTTTCACGTAGCTAGGTCAGTGTACTATGCAGATTCCCAAACTAGTCTAAGTGTCTTACTTATCTTACTAAGCAATCATAGTTAGCACCATGTAAACAAATGTTCTTACTTGCATTCACTTAACCAACGTAATTACATACATTCACGCATCATGTAAGCATTATAAACCCAATACAACAAGATTCATTAATCGGAACAAAGACACATGAATTGCATAATGCTTCTCTTTATTGATATCTTCAAGTGATTACAAACTATATCCACCCTATGCACATAGCTATAGGGGTCTGCACACTCAGCAGTGGACTTCCACCCTAGGCCTCTGCACACTTTGTTGCAGAGCTTCTACCTACGTTACAACTCGAGACTTAGACTTCTTACTTCAGTGCTATGACTATATGACTCAGATCGCTACGTAGAGCGAGCTTACTTAGCTCTTTTTATGCAATCCCATTGTCCGTGAACCTTGGGTAGATCTTTTACAACTGATTTTACTTTACAAAAATAATGGTGGACAACCCTTTATGAATCATAACACCTTCGCACTCTACGACTAAAAAATGTGGAGACTTTATAATTTTATTACAAAACTTGACCCAAAACATAGGCTTTTAGCCCCAAAACTGTCCTTGGGGTATCCCGTTCCCAACATTATGATATCCTTACTTATTGAGCATTAGATCTAATGTAATATCACACCATGGATTCATACAGGGTATAATAATGAAAATATCGAATGGTCCAAGGCTACCAAGATAGTAGAGGTCAAGGTATGACATGTAGAGGACCTAGAGGCATTGGATGACGACAAGGAGCATTTGGATGAGGAAGGGGACCCATAATTTTCCATAATTATGTGTAAGCTAGACTCTCACTAGAGATTATCCCAATATGTGTTCAACATGCACATATTGTAGGCATTTGGATCTGATGATGGAGTATTTTCATCAACTTCCTACAAAGATTGAAGAGAAGAAGAGGAAGAACTTTTAGAAGCTCAGTACAGAGTCGTGCCAAGATTAGTCAAGTGTGAATGTGATTCCAAAGAGGGACCAAGACTAGGATGGATGCTACAAAATGGAACAACGCCAAACAATAATGGGTGAGGAAAGTTGTTGAACCTCCACAAAAATATGATCATCATAAGGAGAAGATAGCTACAAGGAGGCACACAAAGAACTAGTTTCATCAGAGTAGGATATTCTAGAAGATAGTCATGTGTATGAGATGCCCAAGGTCTATCAAAAGCTACAGCCAAGATTCCTAAAGTAAGAGATGGGATCATCAAATAATTTATTAAGAGTTGTTTGGAGTTGATACATGATAACGATGGCTTATAGAAGATTTTCAAAATTATTGATCAATGTAATCAAGAGTTAGAAGTTTTAGAAACACATCTCCAAGATGCACAATCAATAAAGTTACATGGAATAAAATGCAAAATCGAGAGTTTAGGTTTGGTGTGCTGATAGAAGAGTATGATATTGATAGCATCATTCTTGACTTATGGTCTATTGTGAATATCTTTCCTAAGAATACCTGGGAGATGATGGGGAGCCCTAATCTATCCCGGTCCCCTCTCCAGCTAACATTATAAAATTAGTACCAGATATTCCCTATTGGTAAACTATCAAATGTAGAGGTGGATTTTGATGGGGTCAAGAGTTCGGTATATTTTGAGCTAATTGAGATGGTGGATGATACTGATCTATATCCAATATTATAAGGCATTGACTGAGCCTTTTTCAATCAAATGATTATTAATTTTAACAAAATGTTGATGATATTTGAACATGGTAATGTTCAAATGATTCCCCTATTAGATCCAAGGGAAGGCAACATATATCTACAGTTTGTTTGTGGAGAGATGGATGCAGAGGCATTGGAAAATATCTTCAATATCACTATGAAAAAGGAATATTATGTTAATCCAATTGTAGACGGTCTAGTTGGTTGGTGCATTGTTAGTTGTTAGGCGTTAGACTCAGAGGAAGGACAGGAGAATTGGCAGAATTGGCTACATGAATTCTTTACAAGGAGGTGTGTGTATGTCACTTGTGCAATACGATGGATTGAGACCAAGGTGCAAGATACACCCTAGTGTGATGGTTTAACTAATGTTGTGTATTTTTTTTAAGAGTTTGTTTTGGGTAATTTAATTTTTGGTTAAATTACCTCATTAAATTATTGACCAGGATTTATGAACTTGTGAAGTGTATGTGCATTGTATATGCTAGGAATCTATTTTCAATCAAAGAGAATAAATCCAAATACAAAATGTAAATTCAACCTATCTATTAGTAATTATTAATAGGTGTACACACATGTTCTATCTGCAATGAATTCAAATTTAAATCAACTTCAAAGAAAACTATGCTAATGTTCCAAGAATTCAAAACTATTCTAATGAACAAGAATTGAAAGCTATTAGATTTGAGCATAAATTAAAGTATAGTCTATTGAGTAAGAATTTAAATTTAATCTATTGAAAAAGAAAATTAAAACTCATCTAATTGACATGGAAAGAAATAATTATATTCTAAGTAACTTGAATTTATTTTATTCTAAAAGCATGAAAGGAATCTACTTGAAAGAAAATTACAATGAAATTACTTTAGATGGAAGTGACCATAAGCTAAATGAAATTCAAAATGTGAAAGCCTTCATAGATTACTAGTGTGTGCATCCATAGAACAAATCTTGGAATCCAATATAAATATGATACTAAGCATAAAAGAAATAGTTTTTGCGTTTTTGTTCACTGTGAAGCGCTCAACATGTCTCATGATTTCATGCTTAAAGAAGGTTATTAGTTACAAGTTCTGAATTCAAACAATATTGAAAAAACCTGATGATGAAGGAAAAATCATATTGGATCCTGAAGTAGTCATGGAAATAAGAACCCAACAACTACAAAATCAATCAATTTCAAACTATCCCATTAAGTGGAAGAACTTACCCGCTAAATATTCCACATTGGAGTATGAGAACTTTACACATAATCATCTAAACTACTCAAGCGTTGAGGACAACAATTTTTTTATAGAGAGGGGACTGTTAGGTCCCTATGGTACTAGTGTGCCTCGCTTATTGTTATTGTTAGTGTACCCCCCTTATTGTTATTGTTGTTCCCAAGTAGCCCCCATATTGTTATTGTTGCGCCCCATATAAGTCCACTATTGTTATTGTTGTGCCCTTAAATTATTATTGTTATGTAGGATTTGATTAAATTGTGATCCCATAGACTAATATATATATATATATATATAAGGTCTTGGTATTTGAATCATCAAAGAATTGTTCATTTATGTGATGTAAAGGAAGTTTCCCTCTCTAATAGGTTAATTTTCAAGTCATTGATCTATCTTTTGTTTTGTTTTGTGATCTAAGTCCATAACAACACTCATGAGTCAATTTATTACCTTGAAAAATATTACAAGGGAACTTAATTTTATGACATTCTCCACTAGTGATCCCTCCCTGAGTATGATGGTTTTGTTGATTCTCCTGAGGAGGTTTGGTTTTCTAATTATTTTTTTTGTTCCTTTTACCACAAAGTTGTTGAGTATTCTTAGGAAATGTGGACTTCACTGTCAGAATATATTATAAAGTACATGATTAAGAGTATATCTAATCAATACGTTGAGCTCGTAATATGGCTTGATGCTTAGTAACTTCCCTAATGATAGCAACAACCCTGGAAATATATGGGTAGAGGGATCTGGTGAAATAGTCTCTAAGAACATTGTCAATGATTGTAGTTTTTACTAACCTCTTATGTCTACACCACTCATGAATATGATCAAATATATGGGTGGAATCATCTTGTTTGAAATTTGAAAAAATGTTAGTCCCAAGATCGTACTGAGTGGGTAACTGAAAATGGTTCAGGAAAGTATGAGCTAAGGAAGAAAAGTCAATATAGGATGCCTAGTTGAGTTTGATATACCATTTGGTGAAATCCTCTGTTAGGGTTGATTGGAAGAGTCACAAATTCACATAATCATCCATTAACTAATTAGATGAACACCATAAATGAAGGATGGTGATGTCTGTAGAAGGATTCTCCCCAGGCTCCCCTCAAACATAGGAATATTAGAAGGTAGCTTGGGTGGAATAGGTGTCCACCTATGATTGTAACATATGGTGTCATTGGTTAGCTTATCTATATCAGGTAAATCAAGAGGTGTGAGAAAAATAATTTGTAATTTAGCAAGTGGATCATAAGGGTCATTGTTAAAAATCCATTTGGGCACTATTGAGCCCCAAAAATACCTCTCTTCCAAGCATTTTCTTAACCCCTTTCTCTTCTATTTTCCCATGTCAGTGCATCCTAAGCTATCAAAAGTTGTTACATGTTGATTTCAAGAGTTCATTTAAGTGATTTTTGAATTATATCATTGTGTGTGCTATTTGATCTAGGTTTTGTTTACCAGCTATGGAATGTAACCACTTTCCACAACTAACTGGAAATTCCGCAGTCGTTTCCATTGTTTTGTAGGTTATAGGTGTCACTAGGAGGAATGAGACACATGGGCAGCTCAAGAATTATCCACACATGGATGAGGTCCTATTTACTTAGCCAAATTCGAAAGGAAAGGTCCTGGTTAAAGGGAGGTCAATAGAGAGTTCTATGTCAATTAGAACTTTGTTCCTGCACATAGAAGAAGTCCGAAGCCATTCCTGAACTCGTGGATCCACTTTTTCCACCTGTGTGCCATATCCATAACGCAATCCGAGATCCACCTGACATAGATTTACTGCTCATGGCAACCGAGAGGCTGAATCCTCGGATTTTGACCTGTTCACATGTCCATTGTTGAAGAAATTTCTTTGAGATATAGTTATCCATTTTCTCTATAAATATAAGTCTTTGCAACACAGATAGGATGTTCTTGATATTGTTGTTATAGCGTTATTTGTTGTTCTATAACCAACAGACATATTACTCTATTTCATAATATAAAACTCTATTTTTCACATGGTTGTTTGAGTGTGTTTTGAAGTAACAACATGTTAGTCCAAAGTTGTGTAGAGGGCCCCTACGTAGCTGAAGTTCTTCTTTTGTTTTTGTATAGTTTTTCATGTATATTTTTTCCCATTCGAATTATATATTTCTCATGTTTTGCTTATGATTTTAATCATTCTAATCCTGTACATGCTTTTGCAGCTTGTCACATTTCCTACTAACATTGATAGGTGCACCTCAGAATAGTTTTTTAAGTCTGGTCATGCTCGAGTTTCTTAGTGTAATTTTTGTATCAAGTGGTGTTATTGAGACTTGCTTCCTCTGCTGAACTTTAGTTTTCAGTTTCAGTTGTGTAATATACCTAGGGGGGATAATATGGGGTACAAAGGGAGGTACCCAAGGGAATAATGTAATAATGGGATGGGCCATAGTAATAAATAAGGTGGTTAACCCATATCATGTAAGGGACCACAAGTAGTTAACAATAATGCAATAAGCCCATGGTATTAGGTAGATGGTATTGAGGGAACCATGGTAAATCGGAGCTATTATCATATATTTCTGGGTCAGATCTATAACAAGTGGAATCAGAGCTTTAACAAGTGGTATCATAGCACTTTCTTAGGAAAAAGTGGAGATTTTTTTTTTTTTTTGCAGGAACTTTCTAGGGCGGCGAGTTTTCAGATCACATATGTATGTTTTGGAGAAAAATCTTCAAAATTTAATTGCAAATCTCGATTCTTTGTGAAAAATACCCAATTTCCAAAAAAAAAAATCGGCCAAATCGAAGTCCAAATGAAGGAGATATCACTGATCTAAAAATCAATGGTGTTGCAGACATTTTTCGGGGCAGCGAATTTGCAGATCAAATCTTTATGATTTAGGGAAAAATCTACAAAATATAATTGCAAATATGGATCCTTGTGAAAAAAATACCCAAGTTCAAAAACAATCGGCCAAATCGGAGTTCGGATGAAGGAGATATTACTGATCTAAAAAATCAGTGGTGTTGCAAACATTTTTCGGGGTAGCGAATTTGCAGATCAGAGATGTGTGATTTGGGGAAAAATCTACAAAATCTAATTGCAGATCTGCTTTATTTGTGAAAAAACACCCTAATTCAAAAAAAAAATCAATCAAATCGGAGTTCGGATGAGGGAGATACCACTGACTTAAAATCAACTATTTTTTCAAAAATTTTTTGTGATGACGAGATAGTTGCAACACGAATAAGAAATTCAAGTGCCTAGATCAAGATTTATACCACATGAGAAGATGTAGAATGGTTGTTCCATTTTTTAAAACAGGTCATAATAGGGATTTTGAGCAATATTGACAAAATTGTGGCCATTTCAAATTTTCGCCAAGTAAGTGAAATTTCTTCAAAACACTCTTCATGGCAGATCTTAATTTTACAGGGAAAGATGATAGCCCTAATATTGAAGAATTCATATAGAGACAAAAGTTCACATATGGGACACTTTGGAAGAGTTCAGTGTCGCTTAGTTTCAAAGCTGAGGCTGCCAAATGGTGGTTCTCTCTTGACAATAAGCAGTTAACCAAACTTTTAGATGCATAATTTGAAAGAGTCCTTTTAAACAAATGGTCTCATGCTAGAAAAAAGGAGAATGAGACATGTAAGGGGTTATTTTCTATGGGCGTCTCCTTATTGTAGGTTCATGGAATGATTCAGAAGGAGAAAATCATTGTGTCTATAAATCCTAGTTGCAAGCATAATTTTGTCAATGTTAATTTGGCAAAAAAATTGCACGTTCCAACAATTTAACACGTTGAAAACGCACAGGTTGATAATGGGGATGTTTAAGTTTATAAATATTTGAAGCTTTCTACGGATAAGTATGTGTTGCATTGTGACTTTTATACTTTAGATATGGATAACATGGATGTTGTTTCGAGATATCCTTGGATGGAATCTGTGGGTACTGTCAATATTAATGTGCAAAAGAAATTCTTGAAGCTCTGGTATAAAAGAAGAAAATTACATTGCAGAATAGTTTCATTAAGACCCAAGCAGAAGATGTTCTAGGGACTAACACATCATATGATGAGCCCTTGATGGCCGACAACCAAAAAAAAACATCAAACCAGGTACAGGTAGAGTCCAAGGAGGTTGAAGCATAAAATGTTATAGGTAGAGATACATCAGATGGGGAATCAGTGGCTAAAGTAATATTGGAATATAAGCAACAAAAAAATATGCCACAACATGTATCAACTACCAATCAGGCTCCATTAGGTGGTTAATTAAAAAAAAAGACACCATGGGTTAACGCTTCAGCATATCACCACCCACATCACCCCGCAAGAAAACAACCAACAAGATGGCAACAAATTAGCCACAAGGACAACAACCCCAACATGACAGATAGAGAGGAGCAACACTCTACATAGAAGAGCCGTGACGGTCAACTTCCATCTCAAGCGAGTGAGGCACCAGCTAGATCAATGGTTCACCTTTCTCTAGGATGGCTAGATGGACGTGCATGGTACCATCGGACTACTATTTTGAGAAGATCTTATTATTTGTGTTCTTCCCATGTTTCGAGGATGAAACATGTTAAGGGGAGTGGAATGTAGTATACCTAGGGGGGATAATATGGGGTACAAAGGGAGGTATCCAAGGGAATAACACAATAATGGGATGGGCCATAGTAATAAATAAGGTGGTTAGCCCATATCATGTAAGGGACCACAAGTAGTTAACAATAATGTAATAAGCCCAAGGTATTAGGTAGATGGTATTGTGGGAACCATGGTAATGACCCATGGTATTGTATGTATGATGCCTATATAGAGGCTAGAGACTCCCCGTTGAGGGATGCCAAGGAATATTGTATGAACAAGCATATGGCTTGTGGAGTGTTCTCCTTCATTAAGGAGTGAATGTATGGTGTTTCCCTACCCTAATTATATTCAGATCTTTGGCGACTTAAAAGTGGTGATTAACTAGTTCACAATGAAATCCACATGCCCCACACAAAATAAGAAGTATAGTGGATGAAGCAATGTTCCTGAAGATGCACTTTGATGTCATTTCCTATCATCATATTTACAGGAAGAGAAAGAGGAACCATATTTCAGATCAGTTATCAAAAGAGGGCATGCGACAAGGATTTGGCATTTGGCATGTGACAGAGTTGGGTGGTTCATAATGTTGTAAATATTATCATCGACCTTTCTCGGAGGCTAATCTAGCCCTTGATGACAGAGGAATGAATTCGGTTTTTGCTTGTTTTTGCTGTACATGGACATTAACACACTCATGGTGTTCCCCACTTTGATACCGACTCATACACAATACTTCGAGACTTCCTACTCCTTTTGGTTTATAAATGGAACCTTTCTATTATATTGACACAAAGGTAATTATATATTACTTAGTCATATGACATTAGACAATAGTGGCTAATATGTGATGTCAAATTAACCATGTTTTTTTCGCATAATGCATTGAACTATGCAGCATGCCATTTTCATCATTTTATTTAATGAAAATACTATTTTTCCTGGCGAAACAAA
>APFE031501270.1:21186-92723 GCA_000404065.3 Pinus taeda
CTTTAAGGGATTAATATTATAAAACCAAGGTATATAAACCCTAAGATAAATATTATAAACCCTAAAATAAACATGGCTGACCATTGTTGATCATGGTTTCTTTTAATTTTGAGTCAAGTTGAAGAACCCTTAGATTAGCCCTTGAATAATATTATAAACCCTAGTAATAATATTATAAAGCATATGAACATGAACCCTTGGATTAATAAACCCAAGGGATTGATATTATAAACCGAGGGGAATAATAAACCCATGAGATTAATACTAAAACCCCAAGGGATTATAAACCCAATGGAATAAACCAAAGGGATTAAATTATAAACCCAATGTAGATAAAACTTAAGATAAATATTATAAATCCTAAAATAAACATGGTTTATTTTCATATCGAGAGAATCTTTGTCATGGTGCAACATTGTACCATGGTTAACCATGGTTGGCCATGATTGATTTTCATATTGAGAAACTATTTGTCATAATGTGACATTGAACCATGGTTAACCATTATTTATTTTCATTTTGAGCCAGAATGCAGCGTAGCATCATGGTTGACCATGATTGGCCATGGTTGATGATGGTTAATTTTCATATTGAGACAATTTTTGTCACAATGTAACCTTCGGCCATGGTTCACCATGGTTGACCATAATTATAAACCAAAGGATTTTATATTAAACCAAAGTATTAGTGTTATAAACCATGTGAATAATATTATATCCTAGGAATATGAACCTTGAGATTCATAAACCTAATGGATTGATACTATAAGCCTAATGCATTAATACAAACAACCCAAGCGATTATAAAATCCAAGGGAATAATATTAAAACCGAGGGATTAATATTATAAATCCAAGGTATATAAACCCTAAAATAAATATTATAAACCCTAAAACAAACATGGTTGACCATGGTTTACCATGGTCGATTTTCATTTTGAGCAAATATTTGTCATAATGTGATATTGGACCATGGTTGACCATGGTCGATTTTCATATTTAGACAATCTTTGTCATAGTGTGACATTGGACAATGGTTACCCCCAGTTTACCATGATTATAAACATAAGGGATTTATATTAAACCCTAGGATTAATATTATAAACCCTATGAAGAATGTCATACCCTAGGAATATAAACCCTTAGATTAATAAACCCAATGGAATACTAAAATCCCAAGGGATTATAAACCCAAGGGGATAATATTAAACTAAATGAATTAATATTATAAACCAAAGGTAAATAAACCCTAAGATAAATATTATAAATCCTAAAACAAACATGGTTGATCTTCATATTGAGACAATCTTTGTCACAATATGACATTGTTGACTATGATTGACCATGATTGATTTTCATATCAAGAAATCTTTGTCACAATGTGACATTGGACCCTCATTAACCATTGTTTACCATTATTGCTTTTCATATGGAGATAATCTTTGTCAAAATCTAACGTAGCACCATGGTTGATCATGACTCGCCATGGTTGACAATGGTTGCCCATGATTGATTTTCATATTGAGACAATATTTGTCACAATCTAACGTTGGGCCATGGTTCACTATAATTATAAACCCCAAGAAATTTGTATTAAAACTTGTTATTAATATTATAAACATTGTGGATAATATTATACCCTAGGAATATGAACACTTAGATTAATAAACTCAACAGACTAATTATAAAACTCCAAGATATTATAAAACCAAGAGAATAATATTAAACCCAAGGGATTAATTTCATAAACCCAAGGTATATAAACCCTAAGATAAATATTATAAACACTAGAATAAACATGGCTGACCATGGTTGACCATCGTTTATTTTCACATTGAGACAATCTTTGTCACAATGTGATGTTGGACCTTAGTTGACTATGATTTATTTTCACATTGAGATAATAATTATCACAATGCAATATTGGACAATGGTTGACCATGGTTGATTTTCATACTTAGATAATCTTTATCACAACGTGACATTGAACCATTCCTGACCAAGGTTTACCATGATTGTTTTTCCTATCGAGAAAATATTTGCCACAATGTGGCATTGGAACATGGTTGACCATGGTTGACTATTATTTGCCATGGTTGATTTTCATATTAAGCCAATCTTTGTCACAATGTGACATTAGAGCATGGTTGATTTTCATACTGAGGTAATATTTGTCACAATGTGATATTAGACCATGGTTGACCATTATTATAAACCTAAGGGATTTGTATTAAACCATTGGATTAATATTATAAACTTTATGAATAATATCATACCCTAGGAATATGAACGCTTATATTAAAAAACCAAAAGTATTAATTCTAAAACCCCAAGGTATTATGACCCAAAGGGATTAATATTAAATCTCGCGGATTAATGTTATAAACCCAAGGTATATAAATCATAAGATAAATTGTACAAATGCTAAAACAAGCATGGTTGACTACGGTTGATTTTCATATTGAGACAATATTTGTCAAAATGCGACATTGAACCATGGTTGACCATGATTTATTTTCATATCAAGACAATCTTTCTCACAATGCAACATTGGACAATGCTTAACCACGGTTTATTTTTCTATCGAGACAATCTTTGTCATAATGTGACAATGGATCATGGTTTACCATGATTACTTTTCGTCTCGATACAATTTTTGCCACAATTTGGCATTGGACCATGGTTGATCCATGGTTGATGATGATTAATTTTCATATGGAGACAATCTTTTTCACAATGCGTTGTGGACCATGGTTCATTTTCATATTGAGAGAATGTTTTTCACAATATGACATTGGACCATGGTTGGCCATGATTATAAACCCAATGGATTTATATGAAACCTAATGATTTAAATTATAAGCTCTATGAATAATGTTATAGCCTAGGAATATGAACCCTTAAATTAACATACTCAAGGGATTGATATTATAATGCCAAGGTATATAAACCATAAGATAAATATTATAAATTGTAAAATGAACACGATTGACCATGGTTTATTTTCATATTGAGAAAATGTTTGTCACAATGTGACATTGGACCGTGGTTGACCATGACTTTTTTTCATATCGACAAAATATTTGTCACAATGTGGCATTGGACCATGGTTGATCATGATTGATTTTCATATGGAGACAATATTGGTCACAATGTGACATTGAATCATTGTTTATTTTCATATTGAGAGAATTTTTGTCACAATATGACATTGGGCCATGGTTGACCATCATTGAAAAACCCAAGGAATAATATTATGCATTATTAATATATCAATATATTAAATGTAATATTAAATGTTAAATAATATGTATATTAATGTTAATAACGATTTATGTTATAATTAACCACAATTAATGTCATTATATAGCTATTTTAACTTGAATTCTTTTAGATTGGTTTATAATGACACCCTTTGTTTCTTCAACAAGGTTCAATGAAAATTAAAAGTATCGAAGGGCTAATGATTAGAACATGAAAAAGGATAAATAACACATTATGCTAGAGAGGAGGTAGTGACATTTCAAAGGTTGAAGGGTTTGCATTAAAAACCTAATAGAACTTCTCACAACCAAGTTTATTGAACAAGTTTCATGTTGCATTCACTTCATTACATTGTTTCCTTAGGAGGCACGATAATCACAAGATAATCAAGGCATCATCACAACCTAAAAACTAGAGTACGTTATTGATCCAGGTGGATATTGGTCATCACCCACCTATTCCACTTGGACCAACACCATTGTATGATTATTTCTTTTAGTATCCGTAATTGTAGCATAACTTACTATTTTTGGCAGTTTTTGGGGTCGTAAACTTCAGGAGTCATTTTAAGGCCCTAAATGACATTGCTTTCCAAAATAGGGAAACATAAAAGATTGATTGATGTTTGGAGTCGAAAGTTACATTCCACATATAGATATTTGTAGTGAGGCATCATGCATGTCAAACGAAGATTGTATGCCAAAGTTATAACCCCAGGAAGTTAATGTACTAATTTACCCCAACGGACCCAATAGTTTTGGTACTTCATTTGCTGGTTAGGTTCTTGGAAGTTTAGGGTTTTTAATTTTTTCTCAATAATAAATATGCGTTTGATCTTCATTTTGACATAGTCCAAAGGCATGTATCCACTACATCTTTTGTAAGAGATAATCTACCATCGCTCTAGCTACTTTCTTTCCATTTTGTATATAAGCATATTTCAGTTCTTTGATATTAATGAAATGAAGTTTTATTTCTATTACATCTCTGTGTTTATGTTTATATTTGTATTCTCTCGCATTCGTTCACAAGTCTGGATCAGTGGTATCATAGTGGTCCGCTCTTTCTCTATTTCTATTTGCATGTCCCTAACAAGGTCAGGGTATAAGGAGTTAGGGCTTGAACTGGCTGAACCTTTGCAAGACTAGCCTCGCAAACCCCGATGAACTCCAATGGAGGAAGAAAGGAAATATTATTAGAAAAGATATCCCTTCAAAATATTGCTTGAAGATGCCCTAGACAGACATAAGAATGAGATGATGGACAAATTTTCTCAGATCCTTTAGTAGATGCCCATAGGTGATGCATCTTCATTTGGATGCCACTCTCGAGGCACCAATCCCTTTGAGAAACAAGTGATCTTTTACACTCCTATATTTGAAGGCAAGATAGATGTAGACACCATAGATAGATTTTTAAATATTTTCGAAGGGTATTTTTGAGTCCACGCCTTTTCCACTAGGGAAAATATTACTTTTCCACTCCTCAAAGTCACCCCCCAAGCCAAGGATTGGTAGGAAACTTACTACGATCAGAAGGACGAGAGGGAACCCTCACTATTTTTAGTCACACCCACATGGAACTCTTTCCAGACACCATCAAGGAGCAGTATTACCTTGTCGGGAGCTATGAAGATAAGTAGATAAAGTGGACAACATTGGAGGAGAGAAGGGACGAGGATATGTCAGAGTTCACAAATATTCATTAGAGGAAAATTTAGCTTAAAATTTCCCATGAAAATTTCACGTAATTTCCATTTCATTCTATGTAAACTAATCAAAATCCTTTAAATTAGAAAAGAGGTACATGTAAATATTCTGGAGGGAAAAGAAGAAAAATTACTACTTTTAATTATATTTTTGGCTTATCTACTTATATGTTTACTCAAATTTAAAAATTATACATTTGTTAGATGTAGAATTAAATTCTACATCCAACGAGTACCAATTATGCATTATTTTGGGAAGACCGACATTGAAAAAAATTGTAAGTATATTAAAAAAATGTGTCCAACATGCCTTTTTAATGTATCTGCAATTTTTATCAATGCATGTCTTCTCAAAAGTGATCATAATGGATACTCGTTGGATACAAAATTAAATTCCCTATCTAACGAGTGTCTACATTGGAAATTTGAGTAAACCTATAAGGATATAAGCTAAAAATACAATTAAAAAAAAATAGTTTTCTCCTTTTCCCTCCAAAATTCATGACTCTTATTTTATTATTTTATTATTTTTCCTTAGTAGGGCACTTTTAGGCCGAAATTTCCTTTAATGCTTCATGCCTTCCTCATGAGGTTGGGTATCAATGATTCTGAGTAGCATCTAGTACTCAAATACCACAGTTGTTTGGACAAATACATCCAAGATGAGATGGAGTTCCTTGACATCTCGTCGCTTCACATCACCTACCAATACGCTATTGAGATAGAGCACAAGTTTAAAAAGAATATGCGAGACTTCGGATCTGTGAATCCAAAGCAAGGGAAAGCCGCTCTCAAACCACATAAGAAAGGAGAAGGCCAAGACGTGGTGACCCAAGATAACCCACTAAAGCCGCAAGCAAAGAATAACACCACAAAGACAAGGAAGGACACATAAAAATGGTGTGTGTTCCATAAGAGCCCCACTCACAACATAATTTGAGTGTGGATCCAAGCAGTCATTGGACGTCGAGTTGAAGGCTTCAGAGTTAAATGCATGTGGGCTTGATAAGGGGAATGATAAAGGGAAGAAAATTATTGATGTGGGTCCTAGTGCCACTATTGACACCACCAAGATCCAGAAGATTGAGGCTGAATATTCACAAGAGGGGGAGCGTTTCCTGCACTCATAGATGTGGGTGAGGGTTCACTGCTACAATTCATTGTTGACAATGGTAGTCAAAAGAACCTCATTTCAGCAAAGGTCCTAAATCTGTTGGGCCTATGAACCACACCACATCTACAACCATACGCTATTGGGTGGATTTACCAATGACAAGATCTTCACGTCATCCAGTAGTGTTGAATTTTTTGATGTCTTATTAGACCCACCATACATGTCAAAGCATCATGTTGTGTATGAGTCGAGGCTTGACATTATGATTATTTATTTATGTAATAAGTTATAGAGGATACCAAAGGTATCCCCACCTAATACCATCTCTTTGATCTCTGCTAAGTAATGCAGTGAGATCATCTTTGAGACCAGGAAATTTGTTTTCTTTCTAATTCGCTCTCAAAGTAAGGGGAATATGGAGGCCACATCAATGGAACATGGGAAGCGTTCCTCCACACAACAAAACTATGTGCATAAGGTCATTGACTAATATAGGGACATCTTCTCCTCACCCATAGGGGTATCCTTGCACTATAAGGTCAAGCTTTTGATTCGACTGACTCTTGGAGCACCTCTACCCAACGTGCTAATATATCATCTCTCCATTATGGAAAATGAAGATATAAAGTGGAAAATCCAAGATTTGTTGTAAAAAGGGTATGTCCAACTAAGTTTCTCACCTTGTGGGAGCCCGATTATACTTTTACAAAGGAAGGATGGGACTTGGAGGCTCTACATTAATTATCAAGTAGTAAACAAAATCATTGTTACGAGTAGCTATATAATCCCACAGACTAATGACCTTTTGGATGAACTCAAGGGGTCCAAGAATTTTAGTAAGATCGATCTAAACTTTGGCTATCACAAGGTACCAATAGAACACACATATGTATGGAAGACCACCTTCAAATCCAAGGAAGTCTTACTTTAATGGTTGGTTAGACCCTTCCAGTTGACAAATTCTCCTGCTTCTTTTGTGAGGCTAATGCATGGAATATTGCGGCCCTTGACCAACTCATTCATGGTTGTTTATCTTGACAACATCCTCAAATTCAACAAGAGTTGGGAAGAGCACTTGTAACACATTTGAAAGGTCCCTCAAACCTTGTGACAACACAAATTGTGTGCAACGGGGAGAAATCCACCTTTGACATGAGTAAGGTAAAACATCTAAGTTACATCATATATGAGTGAGGTGTGCATGTGGATCTAACTAAGATCTAAGTCATTTAGGGTTGGCCAACCCCAACCACTTTAATAGAGATTCACATATTTTTTGGCCTTACAAACTTTTATCTAAAATTCATGTTGGGATTCTTCCATATTACTTGGTGTTCGAGTCAAATTGCAGAGTGAAAGAAAAATTTTCCTAGTCGGAGTCATAACAAAAGTCGTTTGTTGAGTTAAAGTGTCACCTCTACACTGCACTGGTACCAACATTGCAATACCTTTAGTAGCCATTTTAAAGTGAGACAAATTCCTTTGACTATGCTATTAGTGTAGTCCCCACCCAATGTAAGCATCCGATGGCATTTCATAGTGAGAAAATTTTTGATACAATTAGGAAGTACCCCAACTATGATAAGTAGATGTATTCCATCATGTATGCTTCCTAGAAATGGAAAAATTTCATTATGGGGAAGGAGATGGTCAGCCACACTAATCATTGACCTCTTCAGTTTATAAAGACACAAGGTAAGTTGCAGAATAATCGTCATCAGAGGTGATCTACATATCTGCAAAAATTTCACTTAAACATTAAATTAAAAAAAAGGATAACACCAATCATGTTATAGACTGCTACAGTTGGCCCCCATTTGCAAAAATAACTACTTTCATTAACACTTGTGGCCATGAGACCTCTATATGGCGCAGCTATAAAAAAAATGATCTATATTTTTCCTCCACATATGATATGGTAGTGGATGGAAATAAAGTTCCTAATTTCCACTTCCATGACACATTATTATGCTACCAGGGCCACCTTTGTGTTCCTTTAAGAGAGTGTGACAAGATGATTTGGGAGGCGCACTATAGTCAGATCAAAGGACACTTTAATTTGGAGAAAACTATGGTCATACTATAAAAGTACTTTTATTGGCTAAGACTGCGACAAGATGTTGGGAAATATATAAGATCCTATTGTGCCTCTGCCATCAACAAGCCAACCATAAAAAATAAAGCCTTGTACACCCCTCTCCCTACTCCCAGCTAGCCTTGGGAAAACATCTCCATGGACTAGCTCTCTGGAATCCCTTATTCCAAGCATGGCAATGACTATGTATTTGTGGTCGTGGAAATATTTTCCAAGATGCCTATATTGGCAGCCTATAAGAAGAGTATCATATCAGAGAACATTGTTGAACTGTTCTTTGAATGAGTGTGGGAAAATTTTGGGATCCCACAAACCATTATATTGTATGAAAATACTATGTTCCTGAGCACATTTTGGTCATCCTCTAGATAATATTTGACACCAAGATCACCAAGTCGACTCCATTCCATCACTAGACTAATGTTAAAACATAAGTCATCAATAGGGTAATAGTGAATGTACTCCACATGTTCAACTCGAAGCATCCACAAACCTGGGATAAGAGCCTTCCCTATGTGCAACACAGTTATAAAAAATATCGACATAACTTGACTAATCATAGTCACTTTCAAGTTGGTATAGGATTTCAACTATTGTGTCTAATTGACACTTCCATGCCTAATGCGACTACAAAGACACAATCCACACATATATCATCCAAGGCTAATAAAGCAACAAAATTTATTCAACACATCCACTAGCAGGTTCACGACATCTTGGAGAAGTCTAATGCCAATTACAAGTAGTGACATGATCAACATCGGGTGCCACACAAGTTTCAGGTGAGCAACAAAGTTTGGTTGCATTTGTAGAAATAACACCTTACTGGAGCCCATGGGAATTCATACTAGTTTGATATGGGCCTTACACTATTACCAAGGCTATGGGAGAAAGTGATTTTAAGCTTAGCATTCCCCTATTCCTTTGTCTCCATCCAGTGTTCCATGTGCATCGTTTTCAACCATACTTTCCACCATTATTGGACACATCAAACGTTGCAAAACAACTCACACCAGAAGATCTAAATCCAAACTGCATGCAACATGCCACAACTGATCACATCATTAACACATAGATCAAGAACACTCATGAGTAGAAGATCCAACTGTATTAGGTTGTCAAAGTTGGTCAGCTCCTGCACCAAGGCAAGTCACTCGCAAGTGACCAAGTTGAGCAGAAGTTTCCCCATATGATGGAGGCACTAAATGCAATGGAATTCATTTATTCTTCAGGGGGAGGACTGGTCGAGGTGGATATTGGTGGCCACTCGCCTACTCCACATGGACCCCCACCATTTTACCATTATTTCTTTTAGTTTTCGTAATTGGAGCACACTTTATTATTTATGGTATTTGTTTTGGTCATGAACTTCTAGAGCCGTTTTTAGACCCTAAATGACATTTTTCGGAAGATGGGCAATCATGTGGCTATTCCCAAAAAATATTGTAAGAATTTATATTCCTCGGATAGATCTTTCTAATGAGTTATTTTGCACATCAAACGGAGATATTATGTCAAAGTTATGCCCTAGGAAGTTAATGTACCAATTTACCCCAACGAGGTCCATAGTTTTGGTGCTTCATCTCCTAGGGTTAGATTTCTGGATGTTTATGATTTTTTGTTGTTTCTTAATAACAAATAGGCCTTTGTGCCTCATTGTAACACAACTCAGAGGCATGTGGTTGCCAAATCTCTTCTCAAAGATAAGTTACCATCACTTGAGCTAGTTTATTTCCATTCTGTATGTAGCCATATTTTAGTTTTTTGATATTAATGAAATGAAGTTTTATTTGTGTTGCATCTGTGTGTTATGTTGATATTTATATTTTGTTGCATTCTTCGATAAGCTGGGATCAATTATTGTAACATTACGATAAATATCCCTATACTTTCACGACTTTACACTGTGTGCTATAGTAAACACATTAACTTGTTAAAAATTTAAAAACATTTTTAGTTTTTAATAGAAATATTATTTAAATATTGAAAGAAAATAATATATATTCATTTATTTCCTTTTTAATAATTTTTATTAATCCTTTTCTTTTCTATTTATAAGTAATATTTTTTTTTCCAATTTATAAATATTTCTTTTAAAACAAAGCTTGATATTTCAAGATTTCCAAATCTCATTTCTTTCCTATAATTAAAAAAAAAAAAATTGAAAAAATAATAAAATTAATTTGCCCATTATTCTCTTTCTTTGATGAGGAAAAGAATCATTAAAAACAAGTGTAATATGAAAAATGGTTTATTAATATTTTTTTATAAAAAATTAATTAATAACTAAATTAAAAAAATAGAAAATAAACGACTAAAATTTCACATGGACTTAAATAATTAGTTTATATATAGCTATGAAAAATGATATTTAATAAATATACATAAGTAAATTAACAAATAAATTAATTTATTTTTTCTAAATATTTCTCTCTAATAAATAGTATTTTAAATTAACATTTTAAAATTTGAATATATCATATCAATAAATTAAAATATTAAAAAATATTTTATTTAAATAAATATAATAATAATTTATTTGAAACTCGAATTAAAAAAAAATATAAACTATACATCCATACCGTTCTTAGTTTAAATTCCAAGAAAATTAGATCATCAAAATTCACTTATAATAATAGTGCTTTCATAAAAAAATACACCTTTCATGATCATTTTTTTAATAATTTTTTTAATTATATAATATAAAATTCGCAATCCAGGGAAATCCAAAATTGAATCTGAAATCATTTATGTACTCTACATTCATGGTTCATGTCCAAGTCAATAATGGTCAATAATTTGATGGTGTCATGATAAAAGAAATAGTAAAATAATAGATTTTACTCTGAAATATTTCAACTATAGATATTAAGAAATTATGGATATTTTTAAAATTATGGATATTTTTAATTGCAGGCAAGATAAAAACACTTTTTCTTAAAATCTCTCATGTATTTATGGAAAGCCAATATAGTTTTCCAAAAGTTTGTGGCATACATGCTTTTCTAATACGTTTTGGGAAGAGAATAAATCTTTAAAAAAGTTAGGCAAATATTTGCATGGGAAGGCATACAGATCTTTTAAACTTCAATCATTTTACGGTTTAGTGATATCAAGGGATAAAATTAGGCATGGCCTAATAATGAGTGGCACTATGGCATATGGAGAACTTTTTTCTATATAACTCAAAGCATTTAATATATTTTGGTCACCCAACTCTTACAATATCAAATAATTTGAATTTAATATAATAAGCTTTAATATACATATAAAAAATCATTAAAATTTCACAAAAACCATATGATATATTTTCCAAAATAAGCCAAAACAAAAATAACCTTCAACAACTCCTGGCCAATGCCCTATGGACAATAATTAATATGCCAATCAGAACGAAGAAGAATGATAGGACAGGAATTTGACAGTACAAGTGTCTGTACTTTCATTAAATAACACTTACAAACCAATAAGACTTCCATAACCTTTAACATAAATATACATGTCCTTCTCTTACAAATCCAACATGACAATAAAAGGGTTTGGTTTTACAACATTGTTATGAGCTATCATGTAGGTTGAAACCATGAATTTGGGATACTTTTCGTGGGGTTGTAACGAAATTTTGTAATATTTTTACTGGGAGTTTCCTTCCTATATTCAATGGGGAGGGAGTAGCTTAAGAGGAGTCAACAAGCTTATTCCTCGAACCAACTTTGAATTGATTGACATTCTAGAAAAACATATTTGGTGTAGATGATGTTTTATTAATTTTTTAAACACTTCGACTATATATCATCCACCCATAAATAGTGGGGTATTTTTAATTTGATACTTAACATCCTGGGTGGGTGGAACTTCTTAGAGATTAACATTGGCCATCAAGGAAAATTAACTAATTATATGGTAAAGGATTTGGAAGCTAATAGAGACATTAAGCAAGCTGATATATCTAAGAAATTTTCTTGAAACAAATTATTTTAAGGTTTTTTCGGGAGAGTTTAACCATGATTACCTACTCTTAAACATAAGGGTCAAAGAAGATGGATATATCCTACTAAATAAATCTTGTTATAAAAGTAGAAATGAATTCTCAAAATTCCTAGATCGTCATAGACCATCTTAAGAACTTCACCCATAATGGATAATAGAGTTGCATCAGTGCATTTATGTAGAAGCCACCTTGCCATTCTAATAAAATAACTAAATCATTACAACATATCAAAGGGCCACAAGGAACCATTTTAACGTAGTGACTATATTACTTAAACATGCATTGAAAAGAAAAGCATTAAGTGGAAATTATAGCGTAAAATCATGGCGCATCCAATGCATTCAAAAAATTAATATAATCATAGAAAATAATGTCAATAAGAGTTTCGTTAGTTGAAAATTTTATTACCTCGAGTATAAAATTTGATCACAAAATTGCATTCACTATAACTAATATTATCATTGCTCACTCATTTCAAATTAACAATATTATCCAAATTAGGAGGAAGCGTAGCTACCATATTACCCCTTCAAACCTTATTAAATACAAGTTATTCCAAGGTCTCATAAGTTAGGTGTATCCGAATATTGTTTCAAAATTTAATAAAATTACAAAGGCATCGTTCCACTATACATATAACTTGATTACGGTGTAAATCTAATTATGTCTCAATTTTTTTTCAACTTTATGGTAAGAAAAAGATATTTTGTGATAAGATTAGCAACATCTATACATATCTTTTTATCTCATTTTCATCTCATAATATGTAAACCAATCAAAATATTTCAAATTTAAAAAGAGTTACATGTCTTAAATTATTTTAAGTTGTTTAATTTGAGTATGTGTGATATATTTTATTATTAATTTAATATTAGTGAAATATTTTATTAATGTTATTTACTTGTCTTACCCATGTGAATTAGAATATCGAAAAATTTATTAATGAAATGTAAATTGCTATATTATTGAAAAAAATATAATTAAAAATACAACCCCATTTGACATTTATGTTGGATTTTTACACTCATATCATTGGGAATTGATCATGTTGACTCCAGCCTAGGACCACTCAAAAATCTAACGATAATTGTTTCGAAGCTTAGTAATGTGTGCGGGTTTTGGTGTATGAGACCACTCAAAAAAGTAACAATAATGGTTTGCAAGTTTACTAATGGATGCAAGTTTTTGTGTAATGCAAAACTCAACAATTAATAACCATGGCCCAAAAAAAAGAAAAAGACATAAACATTAAACTTATAAACAGTTAAATATAAAATATAACTATAGATAGCTATAGTTAAATATAAAATAGTTAAAAAGTAGTTAAATATAAAATAGTTAAAAAGTAGTTAAATATAAAATAGTGAAATATTTAAAAAACATATTCCACAACAGACAAATTACTAGATTCCAGCGAAAAAATATATTTAAGGCAAAATTGTGGCTTTAATAGACAATATCATTAAAGAAACCCCAAAAAAATTAGTTAAATATAAATATATGTAGACATCTATTTTCATAAAAGTTTCATATATTGAGGGATTTCGATAAAAGTAAAAGATCAGAAATAATATATTAATTTTTTTGATTAGATATCATGCTAATAAATATTGTGGAACATAAATAAAAGTAAACTAATATGAAAAATTGTCTACATGGAATTCTTTTATTAATTTCTTGATTTTTCCTTAGGAGTCCACTTTTAGGCTAAAATTTTCTGTAATGAAACTTCCTTGAAGACATGGCTAATAAACCACCCAGTTTAGAGATTAAAAATCCCTGAATTGAGAAATATCCCAATTGATCTTTGGTTGGATTCCTTCAGCAAGTGTTCCTCATACTAAGGACCTGGCTCAGGGATGGATAGGTACAAGAAAGCCTATTGTTTATCCACCCCAAGATTCAGAGGGAACTTGAAGTCCCTCCCTTAGTTTCCAATCATTCAATTTAATCATATAAGTGCATTTATTTGCACATATGTTGCACCATTAATGATGAATAATGTTTGATGTGTTGTATGGCAGTGTATGTATCAACAACTACTAATGGAGGAATGTGATATTCCTATTTTCCTATGATGAGATGCTTTATGTTGTGGTCTCATGGTCATGAGGGGCTTGGATGTCTCTATGTTTGTTGATAGTTTCATGAGTTGCAAAACTAGTTACAAGGTTATTTGTTCTTGCGTAATATACTGACCAAAAATTTTATAATCTATTACCTTCAATTGTTTCATATTATATGAGGAATATGGATCTTTGCTTGTTTAAGATTTTGGTTGTCTTTCGTTGTAAGGGACTATGAGTTGGTGCAATGGGCGATATATGAGTATACTTAGTCTTACTTGTTTGAATCCAATTTGTGGTTATGCATGATGCGAATGTATCTAATTTTATAGAAATGCATTAGCTATAACTTAGCATGTATTAGTATTTGGTGGTAGATATTGTTGGTTGCTAATTTGCCTGCTTTTTGCCCGCCTTTTTATCCCTTACCTTAACCTATTTCATGTCTGTGCAAGGTTAATTTGTATCTCGAGCAATGAAGGTATATCTATTTGTCATATCTTTAAAAAATATTAATCGATGAAGCGTAGTGCTAGGGGAACGTTTCTTATGCGACTTGCTAACCTAGGTTTCTTTGTAGATTTGGAGGGATGATGATAAATAGGCCACAATTCAGCATATGGTTATTCATGAGTTCGCAGTGATAATCGAAGGAAGTTGGCTGTAACGATGTTCAATCGATGAGAGTCTGTTGGACCAATGGATTTTCTATTTTCACATTTTGTTTCTGTCTCAAATGATCATCGTGTATTTGTAGGCAGACAATTGTTGTAATCTCTGGAAATCGTTCATACCATTATTATAATATTGAAATGTATAACTAAGGTTACGAAGGTAGAAAAGGGGAGCTAGAGATAAAAAAACACAACATTCCTTAGAATGTAACAACAAACTTATGTATTTTCCCTTTGTATTAATGCAATCCTGATCTTTTGAGTATTAACTAGTCTTTGATCTTTCACCACAGTCCTGATAAGACAGTTGGGCCCACTCTTCTCATCAGGTGTTGCTAGATTAGTTGTGTGTGTAGATTTATTGTTGTTATGATTATGTCTTTATTGTTGTATTGGTTCATTAAGTTTTTCTTGTTGTGAATCCTAATATGTTGTTACTCTAATTGTTGTTACTGTTATTGCTTGTCGTTACACATTGTTGTGTTGTTGATTGAATGTTGAATGCTAGGTACGGAAATTGTGGCCTGCCTAGAGTTTGCATAGAAGCCTTGAAGTAACCAGACGAGCCGCAGATTGAAAATTAGTGTGGGGAAGGGTGAATTCTATAATTCATATCTAAACACCAACATTATAGCACCATTATGAGGGAGGCTATCAAAGGCATGGACAATATTGACCGTAGGACCACTCTCTCATCATGGGAAGGGAAGTTTTCCCCTTGTTCAAGGTCCTGGGAATTATATTGCTTTGGTTATTTCAATTTACTATTTTTTTTATTGATTATAGGAACTACACTTGCATCCTAGGAAGGGATTTTTTTACCTTGTTTAAGGTATTAAGCTTAGATTTTGTGGTTGGTTTGTTTCTCTTTCTTTTGTCTTATTGATTTTAGGGGCCACTCTATCATCCTCGAAAGGGAAGTTTCCACCCTGTTCCAAGTCCTGATATTTTGATTTGTTTGAATGTTTTTATTTTGCTTTCTGATTGCATGAATAGAGATCCAAATAAAAGGGGCAGAGGAAGACCCCCAAGAAGAGGGAGGAAAGGTTTATGAAGAGTTACCTATATGCAAGAAATCATTTCAAGAGCTGAGTCAAGGGCATCATCACGAGCTATTGTTAGGGTGAGATCTCATATGCGATTTGATATGAGATCTCTGGGGAAATTAATTTCATAACCAAAACCTTCCCCAATAACAGAAGCATAAATCAGGGAAGCATAAATAGGAAGCAAAGGATCAAAGGAATTAAGTATTTTAAGCTTAGAAGAAGAAGAGGAAGACTTGAGTGAATTCACTCCACCATTTGATCAAGGAAGTGTTGTTAGACAATCTCAACCCTTCATTGTAGAAAAATGACAACCTCTTGAGATTCCAAGTGAATATTGAAAGATGTTAATGGCTCATCTAACTTCCACGATTGAATTCCAAATTGGAGATATTAGAAGTGATGTGCCTATGAAGCTTATTCTTATGACAACATTGCTAATTTCCATGATATCTCTTCTGAATATCTAGACACATTACTCTTTGAATTCGATGTTGTCTATTAGGGATACGATTATTTTTTTTTATGCTCATAAATTAAAGATATTCCCTCCTATTCTGAAAGGAACAACTCTTACATAGTTTATGGGTTCAAGGGGGAAATATATTACAACATGGGATGACATCAAGATAATTTTCCTTGAAAAATATTAGGACTACTACAAATCTCAAGATATTAAAGAGGAAATCTTTAATATTGTGCAAAAAGAGGAGGAGAACATGCAGGAATTTGTGGAACACTTTAAATACAATCTGCAAAGATTGGGCCATAGTGATTTGGATAAGGATATCTTAAAGATAATATTTCTTCAAGCACTAAGGGAGGAATCTTTGGAACTCCTAAACGTGGTAGGAAAGGGATATATCTCAAGGGAATAATTCAACACTGTCTTTGAGTTGTGCATGAAGCATTCACATAGAACTGTGAGGCATAAGCAAGGAGTATGAGTTTTCAAGACATGAAACAATGGGGTTACAAAAAGAAGAAATTAGAAACTTGTTGGATAATTTAAGGACTAATATTCTAAGCACCTTTCCCTCACAGCTAGATGCTCTACACAAAAAACAAAAATAGACGGAAGTTGAGAAGGAAATTTCCATTTGTTTCCCTCAATGCTGGAAGAAGCACCCACTGAAGGAATGCCCACTCAATACTATTAAAACCTTTGCAATGTGTGAGAAGAGTCATTATACTGGAACATGTCCATCTCTTCCTGGGCTGAAAGTAGTTTTTTAGGGAGGAAATGAATAGGTAGTTCAACTTTACTTCATAGGATCAAAGAAACCATGGAAATCACGACGATAGAACATGAATCAAGGTACACCTCAAGACCCTTGTCGATATTTTAATAATTTGAATTTTGGGCCTCAACTTGTACCATTTTCATCTTCATGGCCACAATACTATCAATATCCAATGCCCTCACAATCATGGTCACCCCAACCCAATCCAAACCCTTCATGCTCCGAGAGCTGCTGTGAACTTCCTCTTCCTATAGGTCTATTCTCCTATAATATGCCATAACAACAATTACAACTTACCTCTAATTCCTCTACCAACAATCCTCCTCTTTGTCCACAACTCTCTGTTCAATCCAACCTGAACTTAAATAATAGTGGAGCTCAACAGGTTGAGACACTCAACCTTCCTGCATATAGTATTTCCACCATAGTGTGTAATGAATTGAACATTCTGTCTGGTCAGGTGGAAAATACTAAGAGTTCACCAATAATTGTTGAACATACTCATGATGAAGCCTCACAACAAGAACCTAGGAACTCCTCCAGAAGGATCACGGGTGATTTGACATGGATTACCATGGAACAACAACCCACTGCTCAAACAATCATCACTTGACGATACCAAACTAGCCCACTCTAACGTGAGAGGCTATCCTTGAGTAAACAAATTCCCCAACCTAAATTTGATCTATTGGTGGAATTGCAGATCTTATTTGTCAAAATCCCATTATTATAAGCTCTGAAAGATGTACCAATCTATGCTAAAATGATTATGGAATTATGCTTCAAAAGTCCTAGAAGAAAACCAAAAGACCCATCCACTATTCATGTCATCGAAAAATTATCAGACATGATGTTGGGAAAAACTACACCTGTCAAATATGGTAATCTAGCAAACATGATTCTTACAGTTCAGATTAATCGAGTTGACATCCCAAATGTGTTGGTAGACCTAGGAGCTGCAATTAACATTATAACTTTTGCAACTGTACTCACCTTAGGCCTGCTTGATCTGAAACCAACTACTACAGTCCTAGAGTTTGCGAACTGATCCTTTGTAAGACAGGTAAGGAAGTTGGAAGATGTGGCTATTTCTATAGACTCATGGCCATACCCTGTCGATATTCTCGTTCTGCATACTCTATTTCTAGCTAGGGGGCATCCATTGATTCTGAGTAGGCCTTGGCTTACTACCATAGACACTTATATTAGGTGTCGATCGGGAAATATGGTGATATCCAATGGGGAAAATATAAGGAACCTTATTCTTTACCCACCCGCAGAACCAAGCCCATGAGTAAGACCACAACATACCTTAGCATAGAAACGTCCACCCTTGGATGAGATTAAACTTGGAAATAAAGAAATTAGATAATTTCTTACCATCGTTGAAGCTCTTTGTTTTAAGGAGGAAGTAGAAGATGATGCTATTAACACATTTATCAGTAGTCCCATCTTTGTTTCTAATTCAACCTGCTAGTTATTAGAATCTATTATGAGCTACATCACCTAGGAAACCATTGAACCTGAAACCAATGTTGAAAATGTTCCTGTCATATTACCCCATAACAATATTCCTGTAGAAATCGATCCAAGGAAAACATTGAATGCCGATCCTAATATTTCACCTTCCCAAGCTGATCAATCACTGAAAGTCCTTCGGGATCAGAAGGAATCCTTTGTTTGGGAATATACAGATATGAAAGGGAACCCTTCTGATGTATGTACCCATAATATATACATAAAATAGGAATTCTGACCTATTAGACAACCAGAAATAAGGATATATCCTACCTTTAAGAACATTGGCAAGGAAGAACTGCAGAAGCTACTAGATGTTGGGTTTATTTATCCAATCTCAGATATTCAATGGATATACCCAATAGTCATTGTTTCAAAGAAAATAGCAAGTGGAGGATCTATGTTGATTACAGGGAATTAAATAAAAAAACTTAAATATACCACTTTCACTTACCTTTTATTGACCAAGTCCTCGACACATTAGCTGAGAAGAGATTTGTCTCCTTTCTGGACAAATTTAGTGGATATAACCTGATCCAGATAGCTCCTTGGGATCAAGATAAAACTAATATTACTTGTCATTGGGGAACTTTTTCATATCGAGTCCTTCTATTTGGCCTTTGTAATGCGCTCGCTACCTTTCAACATGCAATATTGGGCAATTCTTTCTAATCAAGTCAGTGACAATGTTGAAATCTACATGGATGAATTTACCCCATGTGGGGATTCTTTTGAAGAAGGTATAGATAATTTAGATAAAGTACTTAAATAATGAAAATAGATAGATGTTTCTCCTAGTATAATAAAATTTCATATGATGATGGAAGAAGAAATAGTTTTGTGGGACCTACTTTTAGTTGTAGGAATACGGGTTGATCTTGCCAAGGTTGATGTAATATTAAACTTTCCTACACCAAAGACACCAACAGAAGTACATAGCTTTATTCGTTATGTTGGCTAATATCGACATTTTATAGAGGATTTTTCTAATATAGCATTTCCACTTTTCCAATTATTACCTAAACATGCATAATTTTTGTGGACAAATGGATGTGAACCAACTTTTTGAGAAATCAAAGAACTAGTTTGTAAATATCTAATATTATGTGGCCCTCAATGGAAAATCCCATTTCATATCTCTACAGATTATGGTCACACAGTAGTAGGGGTGGTCTTGGGACAACAGGAGGACAAGAAATCGTATGTGACTTGCTATGTTAGAGAGGACTTAACTCCCACTCAAGTTAATTATACAATAACTGAAAAATTGTTTTTGCTTGTTATTTATGCTATTAAAAAATTTTGGCACTATGTTACAAGGTATCCCACCTTCATGCACATCGATCATTCAACCATTAGGTATTTGAGGAACAAACTCGTAACTCCTAGACGCGTTACAAGATGGTTATTGTTGATACAAGAATTTGATATTAGCATTGTAGAGAAACTAGGAAAAGATAATGTGTTAGGATATTTCCTATCTACTCTAAATACTTATGTCGAAGATACACCTATAGAGGATATTTTTTCCAGTTGAACATCATTTTTCAATTTCAATTCACATCCCGTGGGATGTAGATATTGCTAAATATCTTTCTATAGGAAATGTACCTCGTCATTTTCCATATAGGGAACAACAAAAAATCATCCATGATAGTTCCTATTACTAATGGATAGAGGGATACCTCTTTTATATAGGACATGATCAGTGAATCTAGTAGTGTATAGGTGAGGATAACATCTATGACATTTTGAAGGTTTCCCATGATGACCCTTGTGGAGGGAATTTTACACACAAGAAGACATCTCATAAGGTGTTGCAAATGGTATATTATTGGCCCTCTACTTTTTGTTATGCTAGGAAATATGTTCTAGAGTGCGATAGTTGTCAACAAATGGGTCAGATTGGTTGGTTAGATGAGATGCCACTAAAACCTCAATTAGTTCTTGAGCCATTTGATAAATGGTCTATCAATTTCATTAAGTCGTTCAATCCTCCTTGACATCACAAAGTTCATATTCTTTTCTACACTTACTATGTGAAAAAATGGGTAGAAGAAAAAGCTATTGTGAAGGCCACTAAATGGGATGTATCAAACATTTCATTTGAATAAATATTCTCATGGTATGGAGCTCCTAGAGAGATATTTTTAGATGGAGGGGCACAATTTACATTGCATTTAATAGTAGCGCTCATGAAGAAGTATGGAACCAAACATAGAGTGACTTCTCTATATCAACCTCAGGTGAGTGGTCAAGTTGAGAGAACAAATAATGTACTGGAGAATATCCTCCCAAAGGCTGTAGTGAGCCATAGCCAAAATTGGCCTGAAAAACTTCCTAAAAAACTTTGGGCGTATAGAATGACATGGCAGAGTACAAAATGATTCTCACCATATGTGATTTTGTATGGGAAAGCTCCTTTGTTTCTGGTGGAACTCCAAATTAAGATGCTCAAGACAGATCTTGAAGTAGGTTTAGATCATTCTACAACCCAGAAAGACTGACTGGAATAGCTAAAGCAGTTAGATGAAATTTGTTTGATAGATGTATAGAATACTATTGTAATTCGGCAACAACGAACCAAGTGGCATGACAAATTCATCAAGAAAAAAGTGTTTCAGAAAGGAGATTGGGTGTTACTCTATGACTCTCGCTTCAACGACTTTAAGGGAAAGTTCTGCACTAGATGGATGGGACCATATGAATTTGACACAATGTTTGGTAATGGGATTGTTAAAATTGTAACAATCGATGAGGCACATACTCCTTTCTTTGTAAATGAACAACACCTCAGACTGTATCACCATCTAACTTATACGGAATCCTTCATTAAGCATTTCTTTGATAACTCTAGTTTTTAAACTGTGTGTGGAGATAACTCTTCATCTACACCTCTTATTTAAAATAACACACACACACACACATAAATAATAAAATGTTGTTGCTACTTTATGAGTACTGCTTTTCTTGCAGGAGATGTTACTCCATTAGTTTTGATACTTCGTCGATGTTGTTACTTCACTGGTGTTATTACTCCAAAGTTGTTGTTACTTTGTTGGTGTTGTTACTCCACTCGTGCTGTTACTTCGTCGATGTTGTTACTTTGTCGGTGCTAATACTTTGTTGGTGTTGTTACTCCGCCGATATTGTTACTCCACCAGTGTTGTTACTCCACCGATGTTACTCCACTGGTGTTGTTACTGCACTGGTGTTGTTACTATGCTAATGTTGTTACTCTGCTAATATTGTTACTCCACCCATGGTGATACATCACCAAGGTAAGTCGTCAGGTATATCCCTGATTGACTCTGTGGATTTAATCGATATGTCACTTATGACATGACCAACCATGGCCAAGGATAGTTATACCTTAGTTGCGGGGAGGTATCACATTTAATAGCAAAGCTATCATATTTAATAGAAATACTATCATGTAATAATTGTTCTTAAACCTCACGTCAAATCATATATCCTATGATTATTACGACCATAATCTCCATACCCTACACACTTATCCATGCACATTGAAACTTGAATGATGTATGACGACATTAATTTGTGGTTTTTTCTAATTGGTTAGATTAATTGCTATCATTATCATGAATTTACTATCAGTCTTCCCATAATCCTTGTCTGGATTCCCCTGTTACCGCATTCCTTGTTATCGCAATCCTTGTCACTGCAAACTTCACCGGATGACAACCCCCTCAATGGGTTGCTACCACTCTGAGTGCTACTATACATGAATTGACATAATTGGTGGTCAAGCTGTTAGACATGAGTTGGATGATACAGTGCAGGTTCGGTGTCACCTGAATGTATGGCATATTTTTGAAGATGTCAGATGGCACATATCATTTTAGAGGTTGATGGAGTTTGGCGAAGGCATAATAGTCGAGTTTGCATTGAATTTGGAAGGGAATTATTCCATAGTCCGTGGATTGGACATTCCTATAATAGAAAATATTATCTCAATTTTTAGTGGATTTCCACAAGGAGGACAAAAATTGCTTGCCCAGAAAACACCTTTGCCATAATTTCCAGAATTGTTCTTGCAGGGAGGATAAATCATGGTTCAAAAGGGGAGAAGATATGACCAAAAATAATTGTCATATCCATGGGTCGACATTGCATTCTTCATCATGTGACACATTACTTGTGAATTTTTGCTTCCTAGTTTATTTAAATATTATTTTAAGCTTCGAATAGGTCTTTGGTTCTGTCAATTGCATTCTCTAGATATTCCATTTTTCCTTTGAAACAATCTTCAATTAATGGCATAATCTGCATGCCATTCACGCCAAGAATTGGTAGTTCTCACAAACCATGGACATTCTAGGTTGTTGGTGGTGCATGCCCTATTATAGACCCCTATAACTTGGCCATAATTTTTTGAACTATTACGGAAAGAGCTTGCAATTATGATTCCAACAATGGTTGAGGAATAAATGACAAAAAAATAATTGGGGGAAATGGGGGAACAAGCGATAGAAGAAGAAGAGGAAGGAAGGGAGGAAGAAATGAAGGAATAGCCAGATGATACATGGGATAGAGAGGGAATTCGAGAAACTAAGGCAAAAAGGCATTGAAAGAATGGAAATTGAGTAGGCTACTCCTCATTCTCTGATACCTGCTTCCCTACTAAGAGGGGCAAGGAAATTTCGCTCTCCTACCTGCACAGTGAGAGAAAGAATCTATCCTCCAGTATTAAAGTTTGCGGGAGTAATTACAAGAGAAAGCACCACTATTGACACTGCTCCACAAGAACTACTGCTAATTACTGAGCCAATGGGAGAGGAAACTACCCTTGAAATTTCTGCATCAGAACTAGCGTCGATTAGTGAGGAAATTAAAGAAATTATCGTTGAAGGTGTTACACGAGAACCAGTTTTGACTGATGAACAAATTGAAGATTTTTTTGTCGAAAATACTAGACAAGAGCAAGTGTTGACTGGTGAGTGAATTGAAGAAATAGGTATTGTTGACAATGATCTACAAGAACTAGTGTCAACCCCCGAGCAGATGGAGAGAGACATGCCTATTGGTACTAGCCTGCAAGGGCCAAAATCAATTCCCAAGAAAGTTGGAGGAGAAAATAGGGCAATAGAATGACCACGGGAAGAAAGTGTTGTTGTTACTACTCCTTAGGAACCTACAATGGCTCCTAAGCCATTAGGAGGAAATGTGGAGGTACCAGGACCTATAGAAGAGGGCAATGAAGACATCCCCAAATTTGTTGAACATGTGGAAGAAATAAAGGTAAAACAAGAACTAGATGATGAGTTCACCGACGTCAATCTACCAAACCCAACACCAGATGTGTGACTTATGGAGGGTGTTATTGTTAAACAAGAATTCATTCAAAAATTTGCAAAAAGGAAGGCCCTCATCTAGGACTGGTACTAGATGCTATTTAGGGACATGCAATTAAAAATGGAAATTACTAAGCTGAGGAGACAAGTATTACCCTTGTGGAGACAGGTGGGAAGGAAAAAGAAGAATGATAGTAAAGCTACCATGAATCCTAGAGCTGAAATAGATTTGGAAGTAGTACAGACTGAATATAGGCTGATGACCTTGGTAGCTACACAAAACGAGTCATTTATTCATTTTATTGAGTCTCGAGAGCTTTTTCTTACCGTAGAAATTTAGAAATGGAAAACCACTACTACTAGTCTTTAGCAGGGATCTGTCGCTTTTGAAGATCACCAGAAAGAAGTGAAAGGAATTCAGGAAAAAGAAGAAAAATTCATGGCTGATCATCTTACCCTGATAGAAAAATATAAGTAGAAACAACGAAAACAATAGAAAAAGATTGAAGAATGACAAGAGCAAGTTTAGCTACTGAAGGTTGACAACAATGAAATGTTCACGCTATTGTAGTAGGTAATAGTGTGCTAACCTCCTCCTTACTGCTATTATTTGTTTCTTCATGAGAAATATATGTTGTTGTGTCTGGAAAGTATCCGTCAAGAAATTAGCCACAACATAGAAGAGCTTATAAAGTTCCTGCGGATCTTGAGAGTTCACAATCTATTGAACCAATACTGTATGTGCAAACTTTATATGCATAATTACATCATGGATAATGATCAGTTATTTAATCTAGTATCCTATGTGGGAGACATTCATTTCAAAGCATTTACTTCCTTCATGATTAATCAAGTTAAATGGAAGAGATCCTTTGCCACATTCAAAGAGAGTCAACAAAATTGGGCCCTTGTGATCAAAATTGAACATTGTCAATTAGTGGATCTTTATAATAGACATGAAACATTTTTGAAGATAGAAGGATGAACGGACTAAATGTTGAAAACATAGAAATGGTGTGTTGACATGTGTATGAGGCAGATCCTTACTTGTTAGGAGGAAGTCAAGGAGGTCTGTCAGAAATGATGGATGTTGTCATCATCAACAATGTGGGTGTGCGAAACTTTTGGGGCCCCTAATGTTTCTAGGGCTTTGAAGCAAATGTTGTGATATATCGCATGCATCTGACATTGTTGGGCCCTGTGGAAAGGTTTTAGATTTAAGTTTCCCATTGTTTGGCTGCCTTCTGAGCAGTACACAACAGCCTATGTTATAGCAAAAGACTAGTGGAAGGACATAACTTGTATTGATTTTTTCAAACTCCCCAGGATAGATATGGCCATGAGATACGATCTTGCAGGCCATCATTCCAACCATACTAGTTCCAACCCATATTTTCACATAAATTGATCTGAATGAGGACATGTGGAAAATCTAGTTGGGGGGAGATGTTGGTTGCTAAATTTTCCTACTTTTTGCTTGCCTTTTTATCCGTTTCCTTCACATATTTCATGTCTTTGTGAGGTTAATTTGTATCTCGAGCAAAGAAGGTATATCTATTCATAATTTATTTGTGATATATTAATCAATGAAGCATAGTCCTAGGGCGATGTTGCTTATGCGACTTACTAACTCAATTTTCTTTAGATATTCGGAAGGATGATGATCAACACATTATAACTTAGTGTATGATTATCGATGAGTTGGAAGCTCTAATCTCAGGATGTTGGCTGTAATGATGTTCAACCAATGAGAGTTTGTTGGAACAAATGATTTTATTTCTTTTTATTTTGTTTCTATCTCAAATTATCATTGTGTATTTGTAGGCAAACAACTGCCGTATTCTATGGAAATCATTGATTCCATTCTTGTAATGTTGAAATGTATAAGGTTACGGAGGCAGAAAATGGGAGCTAGAGAGAACAAACAAAAGAGTTCTAAGAATGTAGTAGCAAACTTATGTATTTTATTTTTTGATTAATGCAATCTTCATATTATGAGTATTAACTAGTCTTTGATATTTCACCACAACACTGATAGGAGACTTGGGCCCACTCTCCTGATCAGGTACTATTGGATTAGTGGTTTGTGTAGATTTATTTCTATTATGATTATTTATTTATCATTGTAATGGTTCATTAAGTTTGTGTTCTTGTAAATTCAATTTTCTTAATACTCTGATTGTTGTCACTCTTATTTCTTGTTGTTACACATTGTTATATTGTTGATTGAATGCTCAATGTTAGGTAGGGAAACTGTGGCCTGCATAGACTTTGCACTCTAGCCTTGAAGTAACTAGACGAGCCCAAATTGAAAATTAATGTTGGGAAGGGTGAATTATATAATTTATATATTAACACCAACAGATATGTGAATAGGTCTACCTACTATATGCTGACCATGTATATTTTTGGGAACAACGAATTTTCTGATAAGGGTTTTGACCTTGTAGAATTGGTGTTCACTGTAACACCTTAAACTAAGGAACGAGACAGGTTATTGATTACATGAGTTATGGTTATATAGTGAGATGTATTTTTTTTGTGTTAAACCATCAACAAATCGTTGAGTGGCCGGGTGTGTGTGTGTTTGTGTATTGTAACAACCTCCACCCATCTTTACCCAAGTTAACTGGTATGCTGAGGTAAAAATGTCACAAGAGGTTACTATGTTCTGATTTAACTTAAAAAAAAAAAACCAATATGACCTTCCACACCTGTTACAGAACCTGCAAGAGCCAACCAACCCTTCCATGTTACCAACCCCTGAGGTAACCTGGAATTTTACTGACCTAGAGCCTTAGTCACTCCCATGACATGGGAATTCATGTGACTGGACCTTCCAATCACTACCACAATAAGGGCATGCCATTTTCTAGGGACATTTTCAGCTAGTTCTTAGCCAATGACCATGAATTTAGTGCCACTTTTCAAGGCTAGGTCTCAGGCCACTACCTAGAACTTCATGAAACTTCCATAAATTAAACATAACATCAAAACAATCAAACTAATGCAAATACTTGAAAAAATACTTGATCTGACCCCTTCTAGAAATGAAAAACATTTCATCAAACATGTCACAAACATGCATTCTATAGGTCATAATAACAAATCTGAGCATAGGGGTATTATACTTATCTAAGGATCTCTAAGAAGGATTGATGTCTTATCAAATTATTTGCATTATCATCTATTAGGTCATATATTCATGGTTCATTCATTTACAAATGAAAACATGATGAGAGACATACATCATCGTTGTCATAAGACATACTCATAAGTAGCATATAAACAACATAAATGAAAAGGATAAAACAACCATAAAATCCACATATAGACCAATACATTTACACATGAAATACCAACGAGAAGTGAATCTTATTAATGAATGCATAATACAAACAATTTTTGGACTTCCACGCACCACTCGACCATAGATTGACCGAACCAAATATTTCTTGTAGCCAATCACCCCCGTGTCATATTCCAAGAATGAATGTGGGAATCATAGCCATAAATCAACTAGGGCTTCCAGAGGCTAAAACACCTGACCCTCATAAATACAACCAGGATTCACTACAATCCCCACCGAATCACTAGGCCCTAAACAAGCATGGATGCCACTGAATTTCTCCACCTACATCGTGAGGAATTTTCTTGTCTCCTAGTCTCTAGGCTTTACTGTACATCCTGCCATAAAATGGTCAAGTATCCCTAGGCCTAATCAAGATTCCGCCATCTACGATTTATTGTATATCATTCCATTCACTAGCCCAAGATTCCTAGGCCTGAGCAAAGGCACCCACTTCTAGGATTTACTGTATATCACACCATTAACTAGTTGTAGATTTCTAGGCACACCGAGGTAACAAAAAATCCAGCGTTACCGCAACCCACATTCAGGTTTAGGGGTCACTAGGCAAATTCTTTACCACAATCCATGTTTTGATTCAAGGATCACTAGGTCATGTGTTATTTCTTTCAGAGAAGAACTCGCTTAGTTTCAAATCCATTTGGCTATCCAACTCAACCAAAAAATGAGAAGGCCATCACACCATGATATATCCAAAAATGGTAAGGAAAGGATTAAAATCAGTGTTACACTTGGAAAAAAACCATGCCAATGAAAACAAGATAACCAATAACATAGATTCATAACCATGCCTACCAAAACTAGTAAGGAAACCATACATGCAACTCCATACCTATAAATAATCTCATCGTAGCCACTTGATATTACTCTTCCTTGCTTGATATTTCTTCCTCTTTTCCTTATTTTATTTCCTTAATCCAATGCTGAAGTTCCCCAAGAAAACTCTAACTATCCTAGAGTGCGTGTGAGAGAGAAGAGACAGAGAGCTCCAAGATTAAACTGATAAAAGGTGACCAACTGGTCCTCACAAGGTTTTTTATTAATGAGGCCTATAATTTCTTTAATCTTCCATTATTTTCCTTCATTTTCCTCCTCACATGCAACTTGTGACCTTTTACATTCATTTTCTCCTAATTTCCATTATTTTCGTAAATACCATGCGAAATAATGCCACTTTACCTCTCCAAATCCTTTACCTTTCCCAATATCCTTGGCCATAACAAACTAAATAAACACCCACTGGGATGTTTTTCCCAATATTCATCTTGGAATACATGTCTAGTGACCTTCATATTATATTTTCTTTTACATGAATTTTTTACTAGGGTTGTTACAAAACCCTCCCCTTTGGAGGAAGACCATCGTCGGTGTTTAATTATACCAATAAACCAGTAAACCTCTAAAAGGAAAAATGTTTTCCTATGGAACTTTATAACATAGCTCATTGCAATATTTACAATGACATCCTGCTAAAAACGTGTGAATGACACCATTTACTAAAGCTTTATAACATAGCTCATTACGTTATTTACAACAAGAATCAAACATACTTATGAACATTTTCTTCAAGAAACAAATAATCATATTGTTCATGGAGCTTTATAAATCCAACTCGATATAGTATTTACAATTTTACACACATATACACATATGTACATTCTCTATAAGTAGGAAATGAAAGGATATAATGTTCACATCTACAACAAGGGAATCCAAAGACTCACACCTCCATCCTCAAAAGTAGCATCGAGATTTACCTACTTACCAGGAAGTCCAAAATCTACTACCAAATTCAAATCTCCATCCAATGTCTAGTGCCATAATCCTACACCACTTTTCCTTTAAGTGAATAAATACTGGCCCATTATTCTAGGACACACTCCCAATGTGCATCTCATTCCATCTAGAAATGCTAATGACAAAAAAAATCCATTTTGTGTCCTTATCTTCTCTGCTATAGTCACTCGGGAAATATGGTCATCCCCTTTTGTGGAGCCACTCACCTTCCAAGTTCCCCAGAATCCCCTAGCATGGGTAATCCATCCCTTTGGCAAGGGTTACTCACATCGGAAGGTCAATAACCAAGGAATGAACCAACCTCAAAACCATCATACCAGCCATAACATGCCCATAGAAATCAATGGAAAATATTGGGTACCAGTGTCCCATTATGGCGCTGCACCTGAAGTGCTTTACTGGCATATTGTTTCCTATTCCTATTCCTTTCACTTCTGCTTCTAGCATTCTTGCAATATATTCCCACCACCCTACTGGGCATTTCATGCTTTCCTGTACCAACCACATAACTACAATTAGATTAAAAAAAAAATGAAATAAAATCAAATCACACCTCATCGGTGGCCCTTCAATGAGGTGCACCTATGATTATGTTTACTTCTTATCACAACAAGTAAAACTAGAATCTTGACCAAATCATCATGTATAAACATAACATAACTAGTTATCTCAAAACAAAACCATCATAAATAAAAATAATATATCACATACATAATCAAAACTGACATAAAATACTAATACTTATACTTTAATCAATCCTTAAGTTCTATCTCTATTCATTCCATACACAAATTGAATTCAGTTTTGACACCCGACAAGAATCCAATGACTTGTCTTACCTTCAATCATATACAAATACAAACAAATACAAACATCACACAGTACATGCACCTACACCTGATATACATCACGACACATACACATACACCTGGTGTACAACACAACACAATACATACTTCTACACCTAGTGTACAACACAATACACATACATACACATAATACAACACAAGGAATACACATGTCATGACACCATGACTACACAATGCACATACGTAGTACCGCATGAACACATCATACCATGTACAACATGCACACAATACCACATGTACACTGATACTACATGTACAACATGTACACAATACAACCTGCACATAGCACCACCTGTACAACACCGTCACAACATCACATGTACATGGGACCACATGTGCAATGTGTACATAGTGCCACATGTACACCACACGAATTATACAACGTGTACATAATACCACATGTACACAACACCACATGCATGACATGTACATGAAACCACATGTACACAGTGCCATATACATGAAATGTGCACAGTGCCACCATGTACACAACACCACATGTACAACATGTACACAACACCACATGTGCACAAAACCTCATGTACAATCATGCACATAATGCCATATGTACATAGTGCTACACTTACAACATGCACAAAACACCATATGTACATAGCACTACATATGCAACATGTACATATCACCATATGTACCCAACATCAGATATCCAACATGCACACAACACCATATGCACACAACACCACAAATCCATCAAGTGCATAATACAATATCTACACAACACTGCATATCCAACATGTACATACCACCATCTATACCCAGCACTGCATATGAAATATGTACACAAAACTATAGTTACAACATTTACAACAAATACACAACAGTAGTGTTTCACATCGAGAGACCACAAACTGACTCTACCAAGCAACGTTACTTCCAGTGTCTTTCCACTATCCATGCTTGTCCTAGCATGCCACGGATCACACTACTTTCATTTTGCTAATGTATCTCTCAACGTTACCTCTTCATAACATAAATATAGGTGTAGTAGAATAATATAATATCAATTCATATCCACATGATACTAACCTTGTAGATTTGTCAAGGTTACTCTTCCCACTTGATTCCTCATAACCAGGAACCTCTTCTTGTCATTCACCTACATAGGCAATCATTCCTCCACAAAATGATTACAAACTACCTGTCAAACAATGAAATATATATAATATATAATAATATATATATATATATATATATATATTGATAGAAATTATATATATAATATATATATATATATATATTATAATATAATATATATTATATATATATTGCAGAAAAAATCATGATCCTTCACAACCAGTCAGACAATGACATACAAACATACATGTATAAATATATAGAAATCACCATCACTATAAACACAACATAATTACTAGATATCATAAGGTGAAGGTTAAGTAAACTCCCTTTATTCATGCATCACATGCATAACATCAAGAACAATAATTCCCAAGATAGATAAGGCATCTGATGTGTAAAACACACATGGACAGCAAGAGAAATATGAAAGATAATCATGAGAGTGTAATTTTTATTAACAAGAGATATACATTTATAGTACATTATGTGACCGTTGGGTTCCACATCCCAAGGTCTCTTGGACTCCTTTTGTCCATTCAGCTTCCACACTAACCCATTGAGGATTAGGTGTCCAACATTCCCCCCCTTAATCTGAAGGGTTATGTATGAGTCCAAGAAGAGAGCTCTAATACAAAATGTGCAAAAATGCATGGCAGCACTAGGCTGAATGTGCTCTCTGAAATGTTGGTATGAAGGGTAGTGGTTTAAGGATGACCACCAACACTGGAATGCTTAGTGCAGTTCCCGGAATTCTTCCAAAACTGGCAAGAAGCTGAAGTCTTCTGCTAGAGGAAGTGCTCCTATTTTTTTGAAGAGGAAAACCTTCAACCATGAAAGGGAGGTCTCACCTTGCATAAAAGGGAGAACTTCAACCTGAAAAGGGAAGTCTCAACTTGTGAGGGTTTAAGGATGACCAACAACTCTGGAATACTTAATGCAATTCCTGGAACTCTTCCAAAACTGGCAAGAAGCTGGAGTCTTCTGCTAGAGGAAGTGTTCTCAATTTTGTTCTTAGAATTCTTCTGAAACTGGCAAGAAGCTGAAGCCTTCTGCTAGAGGAAGTGTCCCATATTACCAACTAAAGGCATGCTCACAGGCATCTTTGTCTCTGGCTACAACTCTAAAAGTGGTGTGGCAGGTTCTGGCTCAGTCTTGCTTGATGTGACTTTGAAGCTTGTAGATGAGCATCATTTCCCCCCCCTGTTAGATACAAGGTGAGATAATGGAGAAAACTCAACTGCAAGACTATTCAATACTCTGGAACAAGTTCTGACATGTGTTTGGAATATCTTATTGGGTGTTGATGCCCATTGCCAAGAAGCGATCCATCCAAGATGAATCTTTGTTCTTGCAGGACGTTTATTTCTGAAGCATCTGTGTGAAGAATGGGTGGTTTTATGACAATGCTTACATGGATGAAGATCAAAACAATGATCTTTCAAATGGCCAACTCAGTCATAGTGTTGGCATTTCATGATCTGTTGTTGTTGTTGTTGCTGTGGAAGAGTGGCAAAATCTGGAACAGCTGGAGGTGAACTGTGATAAGGAGCAGTTGAACTATCATGAATGAATCCAACACTCTGAAACTGAATGGGTTTTGAGTAGTCTGGAATATGAAAGGACAATTCCTTGTCATATCCAAGACAAGTTCTATGCTTGTTGTGGACAAGTTGTTCCCAAGGTCTGATGATGGGCTTGGGAAGTGCAGACTGAGTTTCTGCATCTACATGTACAACTGCTGCTATATTGGGTATTAAATCCGAACCAACTGTAACATTATTGTCTCGCTATTTATGGGAGTTTGTTTCAATATTCTGAACAAAAATAGGTTCAGAATGATGAATCCACTGCTGTAATTCTTCCTGCTGTAGCTTTGTCTCAAGCTGCAAAAACTTAATATTCTCATGTGCATTTTGGAGACAAATTTTAATATTGGAAAGAGAGGTTTTGTTGATCTTAACCATGTCATCAACAGTGGAAAGTATTAAATTATTCAGTAGTTTCAATACATCATCTATTCTATCCATTTCATACCAATATAATCAGAGAAGTGATGTTATTTTCAGCTACAAATTGGTCTATAAAATGATAAATAATTGCAACTATTAGATGAGTAGCAAGATACCAATATCACCAAGTCACTGAGCAGACAACACAGTACCAATTTCAATGTAGCAAATGACTCGTTGATTTAATGTACTTCTCAAATTATTCAAACCACTCACACTATGAAAAAGAGAGTCAATCTTTGCCTTTCTTTGCAAATTAAATTTATCGACAGTCTTAGTAGAGCCTGCTTTGTGTCATCAAGATACTAAATACAATCAATTGCAAGGAAGCTAGATCGAACCTTGCAAACTGATTTCTCAAGTATCTTCACCAAGTGTTAGAATTGGGAAAATTCTGAAACGATCAACAATGTATCTTTAACACAGTGATTTGTCAAGCCCCTTTTTGGAAGGTGAAAACTCAATAATTCTTCAAATTTAACATTTGTTTGCAAAGTAATGGCATCATTGGTTTCAAATCCTCAACTAGCAATGGTCCCTGGATTTGTCCCCATCGCAAAGGAAACACAAGGAATACAATTTAGATGCAGATCACCTATGGATATAATGAGTATTTCAGTCTCCAATTTGACTCCTTAATACATTTTGGCATAGGCAATATATTTGGAACACAAACTCGCCCTTGACACCTTGAGATTTCAGAGCACAATTAAATCTGGTGTAATTTCTCCACAAAGATCTCAGCCTTTGACAGTCAGATGGAGCTAAGAATAAATAGTTTTCTATTTGCTATGTTCAGCCCTTTTTCGTTGGTGTAAACACTAGCAAGCAACCCAACCTCTTCATTGTTGTAGCAGTGCCCACACACTGATGCTCTGTGTGACTCAACCTTCCTAATGTAAGAAATATATATCTAAAAAATTATGCAGAGTGCTTGAGAAAGCAGACTTGACTTCCACACTCATTCTCTGAAGTCAGCTGGAAGTTAGTTTCCTCTTGCAAAACAAATAATGCAAGTCCGAGTGACTTCCAATAGCTACAACAATGATACGAACATAATGACACCAACGCATGAGGTTCGACTTAACTTATTACTTCAACACATAAATTCCATATCGGGAGTCATTTAAGAGTACGCATAAATTCTAGGGACGTAGAGAATCAACCATCGACACTTGATAATGAGCATATAAAACTTCAGCGTAAATGTAATTTGGCATGGAAATATATATGACAGGACGCATGTGCATTTGGTAACCAGAAAGGATGGGTGTGGTTGGTAGCCGAAATAGGAAATGTTAAAGCAAAAAATGGCAGATCTGTCAAGCTAAGCTCTGATCCAACATATCAAATATGCTACCATACAGATGCATCATTGAGCGTAATTTCATTTCCAGTTCTTAAAATGAGTAGCACAGAAAACTATGCGTGGTTTGAGTTATGATTGATTTCTGTAAGCATTCTTTGAGAACTTTAAGGTTTGACTTTACTCACAAAGAGACAATTACCATAAGCAAGACGTGCTAGCACAAAAATGAAGAATGCTCTCCAACATATTTTGAAATGAGTTTACTGAACTCTATTGATCAAGAACCAAGCACATTCACCTAGCCATAACCCGGATGGAGACCATTACAGGAGATGAACACATATGAAGGATCCTTAACCGAGCATGAAGCATTAATATATACTTGTATTTAGAGATCAACCGATAAGCTCAAGCCTTCAGCTCATGACCCATAATCTCAAGCCTTATATCATTAATCATTGGCATTTCCTTTGATTAAATGAACATATACTAACCAGACAGCCAATGAGTCCACGATCCCTTCTAAAACATATCTCCATGCTTCTGCTGCCATGCTCAGCACATCTCCACGCATGAACAGCACATCTCCACATATCAACAGCACATCACGGAATCAGCGAAGCTGGAAAAGAACACCTTTACAGGCTTATTCTATGCTTTGACATGAACAGTGCTTTGATACTTATCAACTCCTGTATGGAGCAAGCACAAACACCGAACCACCGCAGGGAACACATTTACATCAAGGAATTAGAAACCTTGGTCTTCGCTCGGCATGGTTGAACAGAGGAATCGCTTTGATACCAACACCGCTCTGATGATTACATAAAAGGAGCAATGTCTAAATTCATTTCATAGTGTCTATGATACAGAGCAACGTCTATGATACCACAGTGTCAACATTTATGATTAAGAGCAGCGTCTATAAAAAGACCATAAAAAGAACATATATAATACTATGATGATTACATAAAAAGGAGTAGTGTCTATGATACCAAGCAGATACGAAAGCACCAATGGATATGGTGACATTCAAATAGTGTGGCAGTATTGGACTGTGTATTCAAATGTCTGAGTCTCTGAATAATTTCGAACGAAGTCGGTTCACCTTCCCATAATCGATCTCCCCTCACCATTTATTCTGATTCATCTCTCACAACCCAGAGTACAGGCACGCTATTCCAATCACATGTCAGAACAACTTGGATAGCACTGGCAACGTCAGGCAGAGGAACATTTCATCGTTTAAGTTAATATGGCAGACAGGGTGCAGGTCTGTATAAAAGGAATATGGCAGACAAGGGTTAGAGATGTCAGTCAGTAGCGGTGGATTTCAGGCAGAAAATTCTCAGGAGGTAGCGCATGTAGTGTCAGGAGTATGGAGGCACTTCTATATGGAGAGTAGACACTAGTAGCGGTATTAATAGGTTGCAGCTAAAATTTAGCTGAAGAAATATTCATGAAGTTCATGGCATAAATAAACTGCACAGAAAGGCCATAAAACAAATGGCTCAAATTAATTATGCAGGGCAGGAATACGCCTGCTCTGATACCATGTTAAACACACATGGACAGCAAGAGAAATATGAAAGATAAATCATGAGAGTGTAATTTTTATTAACAAGAGATATACATTTATAGTACATTATGTGACCGTAGGGTTCCACATCCCAAGGTCTCTTGGACTCCTTTTGTCCATTCGGCTTCCACACTAATCCATTGAGGATTAGGTGTCCAACATGATGCCTCAAATCCCTTTACTTTACCTTTCTCATTATTCTCTTGCCACTATCCATTTACACCAATGGACCTAACCAATCCAATCGTCTATCATATTCTTTGCTTGGACTGCCCTTATACATGCACCAAATTCATCTAGGCCTTACATTACCTTTCAGATACCACAAATCTCTCCCCAAGCTCCATGAACCTCCTCCTTCCCAAACCAATTCCCAAGACTCTCAAAACATAAAAGACAAGAATAAGGAGGAAAACAAGAAGAAGATCATGAAAATCAATAAAAATACGACACCATAAGAAAAGTTGTATGACGTCCACTAGACATAAAGAAAATTGAAAATCAAGCACAAACAAATGACAAAAGACTAAAAGTAGAAACTAACAACAAACACCATAACTCAATGCCATGGTTCCCAATGCTTCAAATGGAAATATCAACATGGTCCTCCTTCAATATTTCATGGCAATCTCTTGCCATGCAATCCCCTACATCATACGATCATACACATAGAACTGTTCGTGTATATCTAGATATAAAAATATACCAAATATCTTACCTTGTTATGTCAAGCACATTTCCTTGTAACAAAACACATCCATGCCATCTCTCCATGGAATCCAATTCCCTTGACATATCTATCTATAGCTTGACACCAGTTGTTATACCTATCAAACACATGTTCATAAATCTAGCACATATCCATAATGTCAAACAAAATCAAGGTTAAGAAGACTTCCTATAATCATGCAAGTGATCATTCATTTGGAAGTGTGGTTTCCAAACATAGCCAGATGAATTCTAACCCAATTCCTTTATTTTACCTTTTACCTTGCTTCAATTTGAGTCTTATTATATGCTATCACATCACCCAATGTATAGTTCTATAAGCAAATCAACTATTACCTTGTCATGCTAATACCAAGCATGTTTCCATAAAATTGTTTATGCATGTCAACGACATGTTCCTAAGATCAAAACATCATTTCTATTAGTTGAAATAAATATTTTCCAAGACTAACAACCATGTCAATCTCAACTAATAATCATTACTCATACTACTACGACTAGCACCTCCTTACACTCAAACACATATAAGTTGTCTCAATACATATGTTTTGGCGCGATCATCTTAAAACAAGATCATCTCTTCATGCAATCTTACAGATACAAATTAACATGATCAAACTAATCAAACATTCAAACAACAGATAGATGACGGAATAGACGCCAAACACCCAAACATCGAATAGATGACATAGTCAAACATTCAAGCACCAAGTAGACGACACAAGCAAGCTTATATCTGAATGTATTTTAGGGGAGGTTATCTTTTCTGCACAATCGATCTAGATTATCATTATATAACTTGACAACATATCAATTCAAAACATAAATAAGATCATGATGTCCATAGCAGTAACTAGTTAACATGTTCAAATCATAAACTCATAAAAAATTGTCATTCATGCATAAACATGATGTATGAATAGTGAGTCTGGATTAGTACAACACAATATCACAAATATGTTGGCTCATACCTGAATACCATAACACTGGCCATATGTAGAGGCCAATCTAGATCAACATGATACATATAACATCAAGATCTTAAATGCAATAACCAATTTCATCAATTTAACTAACATATAAAAACAAAATATTAACATATAACATACTCATCAACAACATATAACATAATCATCAAGCCAACTAACATAAAAAAAACCACAATTTACTACCATGCATGAATATCCAACACATGTGCCTATGATCACATTGATTAACTAACATCTATCATTCATGTAACCACAATAACAATATAATGATAAATATGTTTATAACCCTAATTCATATAATAATCATTAAGAAAAATACCTACATAACCACCATACAAACTTGTATGATGATCCACTCTTACCCTGAGGTCCAGTGCTATAACCTCACTTTGTTGATCTGCTTCTCCTAATCTATCTTAGCCAACACATTAGCATCATAACAACCAATACCATCATGAAAAAACAAACTACATACAATGACCTCATAATGCATGCTTGACCTACCATACATGCATAACTATAACCATGACAATGCATGCATAATAGCATATAGGCACTGACATGCATACAAAATGCATATACAACTCACATGCATTCATAACTACTAGAGCATCCCAATAGCAACATCATCAGATCATACATGGAAACACAACTATAACAATAACCACTACCATGCATACATAACAAGCACATATACAACCTACATGCATGGATGACAAACAAATTCTACCCATCGAGTCCAAGTGTTGAACCATGCTCTAATACAACTTTGTGGTATCAGATAACACCCAAAGAGAACATAAACTAAACATTCCCCAAAGAGAACAAAACCTGCTCTGATACCACACTGTGGTATTAGAGAACACCCAAAGAGAACAAATTCACACAATCTCCAAAGAGAACAAAACTAGCTTTGATACCACTCTATAACACCCTCCTCCCACATTTAACCAAGTTAACTGGTTTGCTAGTGTAAACATGTGATGAGAGGCTACTTTGATCTGATTCAACTCCCAATGTATATTTAAGGAAGTTGAACCAACAAAACACAACCAATTTGACCTTCTACACATGTTACAAAACCTGTAGGAGCCAACCAACCCTTCGAAGTGACAAACCCCTGAAGTGGCCTTATGCTTTACTGACCTAGAGCCTCAGTCACTCCCATGACATGGGAATGCATGAGATTGGGACCATCTAGTTGCTCCCACATTAAGGGCATTGCAATGACTAGGGAAGTTTTCAGCTACCCCTCATCCAATGACCCCATATTTATGCCACTTTTTAGGGCTAGGTCTCATAGCACTTCCGAGAACTTAATGAAACTTCTATAAATGAAAAATAACATCAAAACAATGAACTAATACAAATAATTGAACAAATACTTGATCTGACCCATACTAATCATGACATGCATTTCATTAACACATGTGACAAATATGCATTCTACAGGTCATAATAATAGATCTAAGCATATGGGTCACATACTTATTTGAGGGTCACTAAAAAGAATTGACACCTTATCATATTAGATAAACTATAATCTATTAGGTCATATATTCATGGTTCATTCAATTAAAAATGAAATCATGGTAAGATCCATACATCAATATTGTCATAAAGCATACTCATAACCAGCATATAATCAATAAAAATGACAAGGTTACAACAACCATAAAATCCACATATAAACTAGTACATTTACACATTAAATACCAAGGAGACAGAACTTTTATTAATCAATGAATAAGCCAAATAGGTTTGGGACTCCCACATACCACCTGACCATAGATTGGTTCAGCCAAATATCTCTTTCCGCCAGTCAACCTCATACCATATTCCAAGCATGAATGTGGGACTCATAACCATAAATCAACTAGGGCTTCCCGAGGCTCAACCACCTCACCCTCATCACTAGAACCAAGCTTTACAATGATACCCACTAGATCACTAGGCCCTAAACAAGAATGGATGCCATCGAATTTCTCCACCTATGCCATGATCAATTTACTTTTCTCCTAGTCTGTACACTTTACCATACATCCTGTCATTCACTGGCCAAAGATTCATAGGCCTGATCAAGGGCACCCACCTCTACAATTTATCATATAACCTTTCATTCACCAGTCAAGGTTTCCGATGCCCACAAAGGTAAAACAAAATTTGTCTTTACCACAACCAACAATCTGGTTTAGGGGTCACTAGGCCAAGGCTTTACTGCAATCCAAAGTTCAATTTAGGGATAACTAGGCCATGTGTTCTTTCTTTCAGAGACCACCTCACTCAATTTCAAATCCATCCAACAATCTAGGTCGACCACAACATGAGAACCCCATCATACCATGGCTATCTGAAAATGGCACAGGAAGGTTTAAAAACATTGTCACACCTAATAAAACCCATTTCCAATGACAACAAGACAATCAGGGACACACATGCATGACTATGCATGAAAAACATAGTAAGGAAATCATATATGCAACTTGATACCTATAAATAATCTCATTGTAGTCGCTTGATTCTACTCTTCCTTGTTTGGTCTTTTATTCCTCTTTTCCTTCTTTGATTTCCTTGTTCCAATGTTGAAGTGCTGCAAGAAAAATCTTAAGTGTCTAAGAGTGAGAGAGAGAGAGAGAGAGCTCTAAAACTAAACTGACAAAAAGTTACCAACGGATCCTCAGAAGCCTTTTTATTAATGAGGCCTCTTATTTCTTCAATTTCCATTATTTTCCTTCATTTTCATCATCACATGCATCCTATGACCTTTCATCTTCCTCTTCTCCTAATTTCAATTATTTTCATAAATAAAATGCTAAATAATGTCACTTTTCCTTTCCAAATCCTTTTCCTTTTCCTTTTCTAATTTTCTTAGCCATGATAAAGTAAATGAACATGAACTAGGATGTTTTACTTGACATTCAACTTGGATTACATGTCCAGTTTCCTTGGTCTTATATTTCTTTTACATGAATTTTTTAACAGGATATCTATCTATCTATCTATCTATCTATCTATCTATCTATATATATATATATCCCTATTGGTATTAAATAATAATCATCTCAAAAACGGGAACTGACGAACTGTGTTGTGGCATTACATGTGTATATTACCCCATCAACATAGGCGAGGGGTTTCTAAAGTGTGTGGTTCTTGTAAATATCCATAATTATTGACCAAGACAGAATATGGGATGGGATTGATTGATTATATGTGTTAAATTTATTCACCATCACTCCAAAGACAATAAATCATGATCAACATTAAATCCCCATTGACTCAGAAAAAGGTATCGATTGGATTTGTTGTGTAACCTCTTGGAATCTTCATCATTGTTGGCTCTGAAACACTAACAAACTTAATTTCCATGAACACTAAATCCTTGTTAGCCCATAAAAAGGTTTTCACCATTTTATTTATGTCATTTATTTTCATCTTGATCATGATTTCGTGTAAAGAACTAAAATACTAAATTCTCACTAACCGAGACAAAGGTATCAAATAGTTGTGTTATTCCAACTCGTCATATTGATGAATGTTAGCCTTACACACTAAAACAATAACTCATAAGAATTGTGGGGTAAGGTTTTGTGGGACTAATGACCTTGAGTCTATGTGGAATCCACATGGTAGTCTAATGCTAAGGTGGCATGATGTGATTGGTCAAAATTTGAAGGAGTATTCTTTAAAGTCAGCAGTCATATTTAGATAATGCTTATATCTCCAGAAAGCTCATGAAAAGTTGAATACGTTTGTTATATCATAATCTAATTTCATATGCTTTGGAGGAGGAGGATTTTGTGACCCTAATTTCATAGTGAGACATGGAGGTAATGCTAATTAAGAGTAACACACTCCACACCACAAGAGGGTATGATGTGGTGGGAGGGAGCATTACAAATTAGTACAAGGGTGAAGTTTCAACACTAGACCTAAAGATAATCATACTCACACACATAGGATAAACGTTTAGTCTGCTAGTTTCATTATTGTATACAAATATGTCGTGATTTTAAGATACAACTCATATAATTTTCAACATCACAAATTAATAATATGTTATTTATATTTTAACTTGCATACTAACCTAGGATTTGATGTTTTATCTGGTTTCACATCAATATATTGATTAGAAACATTCAAAGATGATAGTTAGATATTTTTATTTGTGTTTTTATTCGACTAATAGTTCTATGTTTGTAACAACAAATAAGAAGAGACCAGGGAACAACATGAAAATCCAAGAATGAGCATAAAAATGGTGGAGTACACCACTAATAGATCTTAGCTTTGTCATGAAGAAGATGCAAGTGGGAAAAGGAGCCAGGAAGACTCTTTTGATTGGATGGACACCCTTAGCAGTTTAACAGATGGGTAGAGGAGCTACAAAGCATAAAATGAAAAATTATTTGATCACAATAAAGGAAAGCATAGGTCAATGTCATAATTTTGCAAAGTCTATCAAACCTGAAAAGGTAAAAATAATAAGAGCTCTACGTCAACTATATAGGTAGGAACAGGTCGAAACCTATCACATAAAACTTCCAAATAAAAAAATGGACACTAATAAGGAAAGAACAATAATTCAAGGGAAAGACATAGGAAATAAAATGGAGAAAGAGTTAGAGAAGAAATTCCAATTAACACCCTGAAGCAAGGTCAAGAAGCCATGGTGAGTCATTGGATATTGTAGCTAAGAGATGAAATCATTAAATGAGAATTAAGACGAGCTCAATACGAGAAGAGTTCAAGAAAAAAAACCTCCCTAGTTTTAATGGAGAGATAAAGAAGGCTAACGAGGCAAAGGTTTTGTTGTTGGCGATGAAGAAATACTTCAGGGTGCATGACTAATCTGAGAGAATGAAGGCCCAAGTAGCCATTTTCAGCTTGAAAGGAAAATGCTAATATCTAGTGGGAAGAATTGAGGAATGAAAAAGACATTAGACAGAAAGAGTTATCTTGGAGAAGATTTGAGAAATATTTCAAGGATAATTAATTGTCTGGGACATATTATGACAGGAAGGTAAAGAATTTAATGAGTGTAAACTCGGGAAGCTTACTGTTAACGATTATACTAGCAATTTTTTAGATTTGTTGTTATGAAACCAGCTCACAAAAAGATAGAAAAGATAGATCAATGCCTTAGAAATCAGCCTCTTCGAGGGGGAAACGTCCTTTACATTACACAAATGAACAATTCTTGGATAATACAAATGACATGACCTCCTTTCTATATACAGGATTCTAAGGGGTCATAATACAATCAGAGCCAACATAACAATAATAATGTAAGGGAACAATAATAACAATAGTGGGCTTCTATGGGACACAATAATAACAATATGGGTACTACATGGGCACAACAATGTAATAAGGGGATTTTACTAATAACAATAAGGGGTTACACTAGAATTATAGGGACCTAACATGCCCCTCTCCTTCAAAAAGTGTTGTCCTCAACGCTTGAGTAGTTCCTGATGCTTCTATATAAAATTCCTATCCTCCCATGTGGAATCTTCAGCAGGTAAATTATTCCACTTGATGAGATACTTTGAAATTGATCAATTTCGTAGCTATCGGGTTCTTGTTTTTGTGAATGCTCCAGGTTCCAATATGATTTTTCCTTCTTTGTAAAGTTCTAGCAATATTGTTTTAACTGGGACCTTCTACAACTTTTGAATGAGTGGCCACACTTCTTCATCCTTTTTCCATTCATCCCTTGCTTCCTATATCCAATGTGGATGGATAATAGAAATAACATAAAATAATGCTTCCACATCCTCATCCTTTCTTGAGAGTGCATCTGCAACAACATTTTGCTTCCCTTTTTTGTAGATGATTCAAGAATACACACATATTTGTGACCATGTTTTCTATTCCTTCTAAGATAATTTTGTTCTAAAAAGTAATTTAGACTATCTGATCCATTTTACCGTTGCAATGTTAGGTCCTATGAAGACTCAACATTTTTTCTCTGGATATCATTACCCTTATTTTCATTTTGGAGTCCTCAATGTGCTTTGCATTGACCCTTTTGTTTGAGATTTATCAATTGGCTAAAGAAGGTGTTTCTCTTTGTATCCTCATAATGTGTTATCATTTCCTTCGTGGAAATTGACCACATGACAAGTGGTTTAAGAGAACAAAGCCCTTTATACAATAAAATTGATTCATTTCTAAATAATTATATGAAATACGCACCTTCTGTAACAATGGTACACCATGTAGATCAAAATATTTCTCCATCTGTAGTATCCAATTTATCGGATCCTTGCCATCAAACTTCCTCATCTCACTTTTTCTTTATTTTAGGAGATCAATCTTTAAACGACTGTAACTTTGAAATCTTTAATTTCTGAAATTTTTGTTTGCAATAGCCCTTTGAGTCCTCTTTCTAACTCTGCAAGTCTGATCACAATTGGATTCCTGAAGAAATATTTATTCCCAATCTCCCCTGATGACCTAATTATATACTAGTTCAATAGAGTGAACTTCTATAATGTGCCACATGTAACTGTTTCAACCTTAGGTTCTGAAAATTATACCCAAACAAGATATAGTCTGTCCTCTTTCTATAACTTCATATGAAATTTTCATCTGATGCTCAGAGAGAATGTTATGACAATTTTTCCAAGGTCACCTGTTAGGATGTAATTCAGGAGTCTGCAAAAATCCTAAATTCCTTATATCATATATCCAAAAATATAGCGAGAAAATATATGAAATTCGGACCCAAGGTTCAAACAAATTTATTCTCAAATGGGTTTTTTTTTTAGCTTCTGAAACTTCGTAGCAAAAACATTATAGCTAAAATTCCACGATGACCTGTTTGGAGCAGCGAAACCCTAGAATCCAGAGCTTTGATACCAAATGTTATGAAACTAGCTCACAAAAAGATAGAAAAGATAGATAAACGCCTCATAATTTAGCCTCTTTGAGGGGGAAACCTCCTTTACATTACACAAATGAACAATTCTTGGATGATACAAATGACATGACCTCCTTTCTATATATAGGATTCTAAGGGGTCATAATATAATCAGAGCCGACATAGCAATAATAATTTAAGGGCACAATAATAACAAGATGGGGACTACATGGGCACAACAATATAATAAGGGGATTGTACTAATAAAAATAAGGGGTTACACCAGTATTATAGGAACCTAACATTTGTTGAGGTACACACCATATATTAAAGATGAGAAAGTAAAAATTCAAATGTGCCTCAAAGGGTTACCATCAACCCATCCAGATAGGATTGAACTTGATGGGTTAGGAACATTAGATGTCATTATTCAAAAGGGAAAATATTGTTATGAGTAATACAAACATAAAACAAAGTCCTGAGAAGACTAGAAAAAAGAAAGATAATGGAAAATTCAAGCAAAAAGGAGTGAAATGTTTAGGGTATAAGAAAGCACATATTAATTGGAAGTTTTCCACTCCTACCAGGAATGAAAATCAATAAAAATCCATGACTTTCAGTAGGTATGGACCTAGTAAAATAGCTAAAGAAGAGGCTAAGGTGTTCATAAAATGGCTTGTATAGTGTTGGAAATGTGGAGGGAACCATCTATGGAGAAAATGCTTTTAGAAATAATAGAGTGACACAAATATGTACAATGTACAACATGAAACAAAGGTAGACAATGTAGCTTGGAACATACCTCAATTCTATGTCACATTGGAAAATAGGAAGGAATACGATCAAGCTTCAATAATCATGATGGAAGGTATGGTCATTGACCAACCTATTTTATTTTTAATCAACTCGGGTTCTATATTCAACTAATTCAGCTCAAATTTGGTAGACAAACATTCTCCGTGGGAGAGAACCTATGAAAAATCATGGTTGGTTCTACTGGTCGAATGCATGTGTTATGATAATAAAAAACATGTCTAGTTCAACCACTCTCAATATTTTACGAGTTGGATCATATCATATTCTTATTGGATTGGATTGGTTAGTGGCCCATAGAACACAAATTTATTGCTTTAACAAATTTTTGAAGTGCCTTAGTGACACTAGTGGTAAGATAACACTACAGGGGATAAATAAACCAATCATGCTTGGAAAAATAACTATTCTACAAGTAAAGCATTGAAACAAGAAAGGTTGTATGTTGTAGGCAATCCACGTGACCATCGAATTGGAAAGCAATGGGGTCGTATTGGAATGTAACCTCTTTTTAAAACAATTTAGTTATATATTTCCATAATAAATATCGATACTACCACCATGGAGGGACATCGATTTTATCATCAAATTGATTCTTGGAATGGTGCTATAAGTAAAGGCTCCATATCGCATGAATATGCTTGAACTTGTGCAATTTAATATACAATTGAAAGAGATGTTGGATAAAGGATACATTCGACCTAGCATATCACTCTAGGGATCCTCAATGTTATTTTCTTAGGAAGAAGAATGATGCATTGCGACTTTGTATCAACTACCCACATCTAAAAAGTGATACATGGACGAACAAGTACCTACTACCAAAAATTGATGGCTTATTCAATGCGTTGAGTGGGGTTATGGTGCTTTATAAAATAGATTTGAGGTTTGTATACCATCGAGTTCATATTCAAGTTGATGATATCCATAAAACAACCTCTAGGGAAATATATGACCAATATTACTTTGTAGTGATGCCATTTAAGCTTACAGACAACCCATTAATATTCATGCGCTTAATGAGAAATTTCCTCATGCATTATCTGGAAAAATTTCTATTGGTATTTGTGAATGACATCATGGTGTACTTGAAAACTAGAGAAGAGCATGAATAACACCCATGACTGGTACTACAATTATTAAGAGAGCATAAGATGTATGCCAAACACAATAAATGTGAATTATTCCAAACCAAAGCTCATTACTTGGGGCATGATATTTCAGGAGTGGCTATGGATCCCAAAATGACCAAGGCCATAATGGAGTGGCCACTCCTTGAAATGTCATAGAGTTAAGATCCTTCATGGGATTAGGTGGATATTACTAATGGTTCATTTATAATTTTTCAAAGATCAAGCATCCAATAACTCTTGCAAAGGAAATGAGTAAAATTTTAGCGGACACTAGAATGTGTAATTAGGTTTTAGTAAATTAAGAAACTACTCACATGTGTGCATATTTTAAGAATAAAAAATCTAGAGAAATATTTTTTTGTTTGTACAAAATCATGCAAGGAAGTATCTAGTGGAGTGTTGACGTAAGAACGACATGTGATTTTCTATGAATTGAGAAAGATAAATGCGCATTAGTATAACTATTTCACTCATGACTTGGATCTCATATAAATAATGGACGCATTAAAAATGTAGAGGCACTATATGCTCAGGAGAAATTTTGTGATAATGTCATATCATAAAGGACTTAAATACTTGTTTAATTAGCTAAAGTTAAATGTTAGACGATCCACATGGTAGGCTTTGATAAATATATTTGATTTTGATATAAATAACATTAAAAGATGGTTGAAGACATACAACTGCTATAAGATGGGATGACCTAGTAAATAGAGTAGTTATTGAACCTAACATGTTGAAGGAAATGGAATAGGAGTGACCAAGATCATGTATAAATTGAAGGAAGCTCAAGATAGACAAAAGTGTTATGCAACATAGCTAAGGATACATAAGGAATTCCAAGTGGGATAGCGTATGCATTTATGCATCAAATTAAGCAAGAGCTCACTAAAAGTGGGGCATTGCACTGAGTTGGCTTCCATATTTTGTGGACCATTTTATATCTTGGAAAGACTGGTGCCAGTGGTCTATAGGCTATCATTTCCACCCACACTGAATGAAAATGATATTTTTCACATTTATTTTCTTAAGTATGTACATGATTTTAATCATATTGTTTACTAGTTTGTGATATAGGTGCAACTAGGGGGAAAGCTAAAAGGAGAACCATTGTGCATCTTGGACCACAAGCACATCACATGATGGAATCATGTAATAGAGTAGGTTGATGTGCAATGGAAGCACTTTGGGCCCAATGAAGCCACCTAAGATATGGAAGAACAAATGAGGGCACTATACCCATTTTTTTTAATGAATAATGTTTTATTTAAACTTTATATAAATTTTAGTTTAGTTATTTTTCTTCCTAGTTATAGAAAACACCAAGGACAATGTTCGTTTAAGGAGGTGGGGTTTGTAACACCCCTTACATAACTTTATTTTTGTAGAGCTAAAGGATGATTGTGTAATTCCAATGTTAAATTAGAGGCCATGATGGGCTGAGACATGATGTGAAATATTGAAATAAATTAAATATGAACTTTTTAATTAGCTGGCATAAGGAGATGGACACACAGATCCATGGCCCAAGGGATAGAGCGAGAGAAATGGGAAAGTGGTTTTTGCTTCAATAAAAAAAATACCACCACTAAATAGCTACCATGTCGTGATTTGGAGTGACGAAGTGTCCTTGATCCCCTCATTTGACGAAGTAATGAAAAGGGAAACAAAAATATTGAAAAAGAGGACGATCTTCAAGAAAACATAGAGTGGAGGAGGATAAGAGAGAAAAAGAAGAAATTTTGCAAGAATAATGCTAGATTGAGTAACAAATTAGGAAGGTTGGAAGTCTAATTGAGCTCAACACTATGAAAAGTAGGGTGTACTCCCTATATGGATGCTATGAGACCATTGGATTATGCTGTCGAAGCTTGAATGGTCTGTGTGAGGCTCAATCAAGGATCAAATCATGAGTGCTTTCTAAGTAAGTTTATAAACCACTAACTACTTGCTAGAAAATATGATAAACCACTTCGTTCTTATTGAAAGGGATGATAAACAACTTTCATTCTTGTTGTATAGTTGATAAACCAGTACGCAGAGTCACAGAGCCATTGTGGTGCTTGCTAAAAGGAGTTGATAAAAGACTAAGTGTTTCTTGATGAAGTTTATAAACAACTTAGTGCCTACTAAGTAGGGTAATAAAACATCTAGACAATGGGATTCAAGTCTCCTTGTAATGGTTTCCTTGAGAACAACACTGATAAATCACCCATATTATATATTTAGACTCTTGTAGTCGAGAAATCCCCCTATTGAGCCTTGGTTGAATTCTGTGAGTAAACGTTCCTTCAAAATATGTATTTGGCTTGGGGGGGACAACTATAAGAAAGATTGTGGTATAACTACCCTATGATTGAGAGGAGAGATACAGACATTCCCTCAATTGCGAATCATTCAAGTAAATTAGATAAGTAAATTTATCCGTACATATGTTGCATCATGAATGATGAATAATGTCTTATGTGTGTTATGAAAGTCTATGTATCAATACTACTGATGGAGGAATGTGATATTTCTATTTGTGTATGATAAGATGTTCTATGTATGTCATCTCAAGGTTATGAGTGGCTTTGATATCTTTGTGTTTGCCGATAATTTCATGAATTCCAAAACTAGTTATATGGTTATGTATCCCTACTTTATATACTCACCTAAACCATTACAATGTGTCACTTTCCATTATTTGATAGCTATGAGAGATATGGATATTTTTTGTTTAAGATTGTGACTATCTTCCATGGTAAGTGGATTTGAATTGGTGCAATGTATGATATATCAATAGAGTTGATATTGTTTCTTTAAATCTATTTTGTAGTTTTGTGTGATGTTGTAATATATGGGTTTGTATAAATGCATTAGATTTAATTTATCTTGTCTTAGTGTTTGTTAGCAGACATGTTGATATACGTTGGTGGATTATTCTACGTTTTCGGTTTACATACACCTCAAAGCAGACAGGCTGGAGATAAATTCAAGGAATCCCATTGGGGCTTGCGACGGTACAGATGTTTGGTCTCTCTATAATCAACCGTTGTATACGAAGTTTTTAGTATGTAAGGACAACGATCGGGGGTTTTCTGAGTTGAACGTTAAGCTCACACCCTCTTCATTGTCTAATTTTTCGTCCATGTTCGGCTTCAATTCATTTAGGGCTGACATGTAGCTTAAATTCGAATATTTTATGGGTTCCTGCAAACTTTTTTTGTACCCTTCGTTTCTTCTGGAATTGGCATGGATGAACCAAAATTTGGGGTATCATTTCCCATATCAAATCTTTGTTAAACATTTGATATGCCAAAATCTTTTGGGTAAGGGGTTTAGACAATCAAAAAATTCGAATAAAGCATTGGTCTAAAATGGGGTATTTTTGGAACTTTACGAAGTCTGCAATGTGAGGGCAGGGTTCTTCAAAACACTAGCAAGATCAAAGACTATAATATACAAAGAAACTCAATTGTTGTAATGAATCTAGAGCTGCGTGGTGGAGCTCCAGATCCCAAAATATCAAAAGTACCATCAAACTCTTTTACGGATATAGTGAAAGGGAAAACTTCAAAACATACTCCGCCTATACATTCTAGAGCCAATGGATATCCTTTGAGACAGGGAAGTAAATATGCCAGGGGTTAATTCACTCTCTTTTACTTTTCTACGATGGGATCAAGGGCTCTTATCTGCAAGTTTAATGTGTTTTACCATAAAACAGATGCATTACATCACTGCATATTCAGCTCTTTGAGAACAAGCTATGACATTTATTTATGCTTCAAGGTTTTTTGTATTATTCATTTTACACACAAAAAGATTATGATTTTATATTAGATGAGGGGCCTCGGTTCTGGGTAATGATAGCTCTTCACAACTCCATGGCTTTTAGAATTCGATTCAATCACTACAATGGTAAAGAAAAATTTTGCTGTGAGTGAGATTTTGAAATCTTTCTCTTCTATTTTGGCACCATAATGTTTTAGAGGATATTAGAAATACTTTGGGAAAATTTAAAAAGATGGACTATGAAAGAACATAGAATAGAAAGACATTTTCATCTTTTCTAGAATTTGTGTAGAGATCAAAGTTAACAAGGTTTACTAGATCACATTAATTTAAAATGTAAATATATTCAGTGGTCCCAAGCCTTAGACTAGGAAAACACAATATTCCCATATAGGAATAGCTTCTCAATAAGAAATTTTGCAGAGCATATGTCCACATATGAAGAAAAACACTAAAATGAAAAAGCCAAAAAACCAAAAAATTGGTAGTTTACATAACCACATCTTTATGAAGAAGAAGATAAAGAACCATGCAAAATTTAGCCAAAGAAAAGAGCTCCTAGGAAGACAATGTCCCTACCTTCCCTAAAGAATATGGGACATATACAATAACATTTAAGGAAGCCTAAAATCAGCAAGTTGTGTCTTAGATGGAGCATGAATAAGGGAGTACCAAAGGTGCCCATGTATAAAAAAACTTGATATTCTCGTAAAGAACACTCTAGCATTAGTTGTGCGCACTTTAGCTTTGCTCCTGTGGGGCACACTTCCTTTGGTAGAAGGTCCTAACAAAAAGGCAAAGAAGAAAAGGATAAGTGATATCCATATTACTTTAACTTTCTCTATATTTTGTTTTTTTAAGTATTTTTTCCGTTTACTTTCTTTATTATAAAATGTAAGCACATATTATATAGATTTTATTCTTCTTTCTTTACCTATAAAGGTTTGACGATAAATACACAAATCAACTATGTATATACAAAATCTATTTCCTGTAGATATAAAATAATATATATATAATTATATATATTTCAAATTTTGTTTTACTCTTAAGTTTCAAAAAATTAATTATCCACATAACAAATTGATAAGATATTTGCATTTACTTTTATTTCAAAACTAAATCTTTCCAAAATTTAAATAAACATAAAAAGAAAACGAATAAAGGATAGATTTATTTATGTTATAACTTAGTTCTATTTATTTACAAAAATATATTTTATCATTTAACTAATTTGTGTGAATTCTATTATAAGATGAACCATACTAATTGCCCTATACCAAAATCCTTAATGTGATCTATCCCAAAAAAAATTATACTAATACTGTTGATAATTATTTTTTCATACCAGCCAAAAAAAATTGTTAATGGCAATTTATTCTTGGTTGAACCTTGTATGACTATATTATAATATTACTCAAACAATATGGCATGATAATAGTATATTGTAATTTAGATAAATTATACAAATAGTAAGTTGGGTGCACATGTGGATTATAATAATGATAATAATGAAAGTGTGTGTTTTATTTTAATTTGATAAAAAAAAAAAAAAATTATAAATATTTTGAAAACTAATTATTTGAAATATAATTTTAATTTTTTTTTTTATTCATTTATTTGTGAATTTTTTAAATGTAGGATGTGAATTTTATATATTTTAAATTTTAAAAACATAAATGTTACAATCTAACAATTCAAATTTCAATCTTAATTTTCTAATATTTCTTATATTAGAATGAGAAACGTTGAAACCATGATTAATTAATTGTGATTAATTGATTAATTAATTACGATCGATTTTGATTAACAAAGGATTTCATGGAAAAACCAAGGTCGGTGAGGCCTTCTTCTCTCTCCTCCAGGGGGGCATGTGGCAGCATATGTTTGGTCCATTGATTTGACATAGCACCTGACATCGACAATGACATGGCATTTACGGATGCTGACTTAGTGGGTGGACAAGTGTCACTCGTTTTTGGCATTTTCAAGGATCCCATGGGTCATTTCTGGGTGCCACATGTCACCATTCATAGTGTGACATGTGGTAGTGATGACATCACCTATCGTAATTGGTGATTGGTGATCACTCAATGTAAAGCTTTCTCTTCAGTTGTGTTTGCTCCCCCGCTACGATTGTGATAGGGAAACGGACTCCCAAATGCGACAGGTTATGTGTTGTATTATATAGGGATTTTGTGTCTCAGAAATCGGCTTATGAAGGACTTATGCGGTATAAAGAAAAGGTCCCCCTCATAGTTATTGAGAGACTTAGAGGAAACACATGGGCCCTTCAGTTCCAGCCTCAGTCATATAAGGAAATTTAATGAATGGGGTTAAAATAAAGTGAGGCTAAGGGGGAAATCTAAAGTCGCCCTTTCGATCGTTCTAGAGGTATAAGCATGTGTTGTTTCACCTCTATGAAGAGTTCAATCCCCGTTCCCCTTGAGACTTCAATAATTAAACCGAGAACGCAAACCCAGGCTGGATCAGGTTGCTGACTGTGCTCAGATGGTTTTTATGGCAGAAATCGACGAGGTCGGTGCCGAAAGTAGTTGGAGAGGAAGATATAGAAGATCAGGCATTTGAGGCTAGGCAGAGAAGAGTGCCAAGGGATTCAATAGAACATTTAAGGTTGAAGTGATAGAGTTTGTCCTGTAGGAGGATGTAGCAGTGAATCAGTGGAAGGAGCATTCAAAACCAAGTATGGGCGCCACCTAGAAGTGGCTCTTCATAACCTGTTCTCAAGGTCAGTGCCAAATATTTTTAAGATAGAATGAGGAGATTTAGTTAAGAAGTACAATAGCATATGTTGTGAAATAAATGTAGCCATGAAATGGAAGTGATTACAGGGATGAGGATCTGGGGATTTTGCATTAATGTCTCACGTGTTCCATGATTCTATGATGTCCCTTCCTTTTTTAGGCCATTATTATTTTTCTCAATGTTTTTGGATACATAACCTCCCCTAGCCAATAGAGAGAGCTAACTTGACAGCTGAAAACTCGACCTAGGATTTTATGTATGAAACCATGATTGAAAAGGACCCCCTCTTCTTAGAAATAATGGGTCTGTTGTAGCAGCTATAACCACCCTCCAAAAGTTTTGCCTGTGCCAATTTCGGAGCCTCCCTTGGAGAGTTTTACTTGATGACTGCACACACTCGAGTTCACTCCATGAGCTTGTGTGAGTCTTTACATTAACCTTGCTTGTTTATTGCACTCAAGTCTCTGCTAGTTGATGTATAAATCATGCTTGTGACTGTGTTCTGGTTATTCTGAAAGTATTTTCTTCGTATGTGTTTGTTGTGCTCACCATGAAGGCATCTGTTGCACTCACACATGGAGTCATATTCACTATCAAGAAAGTGTCATCTCGATCATGAAGGATCAATCACGAGAATTACGCTTGTCGCTTGCAACGTTGGTTAGTTATGTTGAACATGTGTGTCCAGATGGTTTGGCCATTTCGTCATCAAGTCATGCAAGTGTTTGTTCGTATGATGACCTATGCATATTTCAACTGTTCACACACTTAGTCACTTTTGCTGATGTTTTGGCGGCCAGACTCCTCACTGACAGCCAGACCATCACCTTGCTTTCGACTCAATTTACTATCAACCACAACAGCGCAGAAGCACCAAGCTGGTTCTTTCAAGTTGTGTTGCCCACACGAAATTCAATCATCACTCATGCTAGCCACCTAGATAGTTGACCGGTTGTTCATCTCAAAAATTGCGCAATGCTCATGAGCAGGCCACTTGCTGCCCATCAATTAGCTCAACTTAGAAATTATGCAGAGATGATTAGCTAGTTGGCCTCCTAGCCTTAATTCCATTTTCCTAGCCAATAGCTCCCAGTAGCAAACTGCCTGTTCCCTCCAAGAACTACACAGTTTTGATTTCCAGTGACCCGAGCAGCTAACTTGTACTTCCCTCTACGAGATGTGCAAGTCTCGCTATGAGTGACCCCAATAGCCAACTAGCATTTCCCTCTGGGAATTGCATAGATATGGCTGCCAATGACCCTAGCAACCAACTGGCAATTCCCTCTAGAAATTGTGCAAGTCTAGCTGCCAGTGACCCTAGCAACCAACTAGCAGTTCCCTCTGGGAATTGCGCAGTTCTAGCATCCACTTCCCTGGCTAGTTCTCTATAAAATTGCGCAATCCTTCCTTGCTGACCCCTCATTCAACTCGGCCTGTTCCTTTGAAAAATTGCAAAAATTTGGCTATTTTTCCCTTACTATCTATTCATTTTGGAAAATGCGCAAAGCATGCCTGCCCTGCCCTCTTGTAACCCGGACTGTCCCTCCAAAAATTTGCACAATTTGCCTCCAAACTGATCCAGACCTTGCAAATAGTCACTGTCGACTCATATCGTCTGTCTCCATCACTCAGTGGCTCTTACGTAGTTTTCATCAGCAGTTTCCCGAAGCCATCATCTCGTATCACAGCCCTGCTACCTCTCCCAGTCATCCACATTTGAATGATCATGTGTCATGGTAGACTAGGAGGTTTTGGGTTTGATGTCATCTCATCATGAGTGAATGCACGTACAGGTACACTCACAAACATTTCAAGATGATGAACCGGATGAATGAAGGGAGCACATGCAGATGGACAGATTCACCAATGGATGAACGAACAAAGCATGTGAAGCGGATGAACACAACGAACATGCACCTTTGCGAACAAGTGAACCTGTCAAACCTTCCAACATGAAAGAAAGGAACAACATACTAGAGCTTCATCAGGATAACCAAGGACCATCGAAGACTCCATGCACTTCACCATGTGGAGGTGAAGCTATGATACACCATGAAGACATCCATCACTTAGCAACACTATAGCTTGGCATGCACTCCAACAATAGTATGAATGTACCAGTATTGTCTTGTCAAGTCATGAGTCATGTTGCCCAGATCTCCATTATGGACTTGTTGTCAATCAATGTGATGTAACATGGAAGTACAAGAGACCCACTTATTGAACATAGAGTCATGTAAGTTGGAAAGTCATGGAAGTCAAATGGTCATGAGGGTAGTGGAACAACAACAAGGGTCAATTTCACCCTTGGCTATAAATACCCCCCTCATTTGTACATGAAAGGACATTTCACCTCAGCTCCTCCAACATAGCCAAGAGAGTCTATAATATTTTCTTTGAGGAGTAAGTAGTACTCCAACACCCCACTGACGGGGCTAGTGATATATGGTGTAATGATGTGTCTTGGAACTTTCACTTAATTTAGAAGCCTGCTAACAGGCCAACACGTTTTCACACATGTATTGTCTTTTTTGTAAGACTGATCTTTAACACTTGTAACGCATGTTTCTTTAACCATGTTTTCTACATCTAAATTGATTCACTTTTTGTAATGCATAATGTATTAATGAAAACGTGTTGTATATGTTGTTAATGTCGTCCCTTCCATGTCAATTGCTTTGCCAAACATCATACATACCTTTCACATGAACCTTATTGTAAAAACCATTGCACTCATCTTGGACTAATCCGTGAGTGTTGTACATGTTATCTTACCTTTTATGTTGTGACTGTTGCATCTGAGTGGACTGATCCACTGGAAGTTGTGTATGTCCTTTGTGTTGTGTGTTTCTAGCCTAGTTGGGACTGATCCCTTTCAACTTGGAACTCAGCTTCACCTTTCCCCCCTCACAGTGAAAGAACCATTGACGCAAGTACACTTACACTCACCAGGAAAGTGAGCCTCACTTCTCGAACACAAAGCGAACCACTCTCTTGTGCTGAGAAGCAAGAGTTGAGGTAAATCCTTAAGACAATGGCAACTAAGCCATCATACCAGATGGGACTCCAACACCAAATGGTGTGAGGTCGAGTTGGGACTTCATACCAGGGTGATCCCTTCAATGTTGGTAGGTCTAGCACCATCAACATTTATGGCACTAGAAGGAGGGGAATGAGTTGTACATTACTGAAATTCCCCTCACACTCACTCATCAACCATTTGGTCAAGGCAGTAACTCGCAACCCCTTTCTCGTGACTCTGCAGCTGGTTAGTCCTCACCTTCGAGAATTAAACACGAAATTTCATAACAATGGCTTCACTCCATCCATCCCATCATTCTCTAGTTCGCGAAAGTAGTTGGACTAATCCTAGGCATACAATTCCTTTCACACATCTCTAAGAAACCGAAGGCTTTCTACTGGAAGAAGCAGTGCTTGCTACTCTTAAAGGTTTGGAAGGAGCTATCGAAGATGGAGAGGAACCTCCAATATTCTTTGACGACAAACAAGGCACTCTTGTGGTCTTGGGATCAAACTCTAGTATAGGAGGCAGAGGGGAAGGCAACATAGGAACTGGAGGCAGAGACGAAATGATAGACTCAGATCCAGAACCATCAGATTCCGAAGAAGAGGAAGAATACGAAGAGGATGAAAAGGATGAAGAGATGGCTAACCCAAATCTTGAATGGATGGCTCTCCTAAATGTTCTGCACAAGATGCCGAAGTGAGCGTAGAGAATGGACATCAAGTTTAACCCTGATAGCATAGTAAAGGAAGAAGACCACTTAGAAAACTTCTACCTATAGTTGCAGACCCTTGAGGTACGTTATTATGACACAGCATGTAGATTATTTCCATGTACGTTCGATGGTCGGGAAACTACTTCGTATCATAGCCATCCACCCAACTCTATACAAAACCAGGATTGTTTCAAATGTATGTTCCTTGAAAAGTTTGTTCATGATAAGACTCCAGCCATGGTACTCAAAGAATTGGGAAGGATCAAGATGGAGGGAAAAGAGAAAGTGAAAGACTTAAATCATAGGTTTACATGTATCTTGAACAAGTTTTCAGTAGACTCCAAACCTCATGACTCCATCACTATCGACTATTACAGATCTGCACTACCAATGACCATTGTGCAGTTCTTCAAGTCAGTTGTGAAGCCAAAACTGTTATAAAGTTGCGAAGAGGCTATTGCCGTTGAGAAATAATTGCGCGCCATTGGAGTCATCAAGGATGAACAATCAACGAAAGACTCCAAGGATGCGAATAGAATCCCCAAGCCTAGTGGAGAACTTGACCACTGAAATGTCCAAACTCAAGAAACGGAAGACGAACACATTCGTAAATAGTCATCTGCCCGGACAGAGACAGGTAAGTAGTTCATCAACTAGCTCATCAAACAACAGCCGGTTCGGTTCCAAATTTGCGTAGAATCCTATGTTCCAACTCGATCAATGCACTGATCTTAAGTACTATTCCTTCCATGAATAATTTCATCCTGAGAACTCTTGTTCAAATTGGAAGCCAGTTGTTACCTTTGTCTGTACCCATACATTCGATGTAGATGGCGACATACAAGAGCAGCCAGAAGATGCCAATGATAACAAAGAGGTTGTGTTGGATGAAGAACCAAGTTTTGGGCATGTGGTGAATGCATATCAGTGCTCACAAGTAGTCGCGAAGAAGACCACCGAGAAGTAGCCCCAAAAGAAAAATTATCACTACAAACTTAGGATTAAAGGGGCTCCCTCGACACTTGAAGAGATGCAAGACAAAGTGAGATGACTGATAAATAAGGCTGATCCACCAGATGTCTCAAAGAAATAAACACAAAGCAAGTCCTTGAAGATAGTGACACATAAGAACACATCCGTGAGTAGAAAATTGCAGAACAGTCTGCCAGATAGCACGAGCATTAGTTCCACCGAGAAACCTTAGTGAGTCTACCACCTCTAGATTATAACGTAGTCGATGACATGAAGAAAACTTGAGCGAACATCAATTTCTTCGAGTTAGCCAAACTCCAGAGCTAGCGAGATATCCTGTTGCATGGATGGGGACAAACAGAAATAGACAAAGCAACCTCTACTAGCAAGGGAGCATGCACACCTCCCGAATCACTATCCACTGCGCTCAATGCCCTCTAGATGGAAGACGAGAACTCAGGTGGCCCCCCAATCTTGCTTTCATTCAAAGTTTTCAACTACAATGTCCACAACTATTTGGTTGATTCTGGCATGGCAGCCAATGTCATGTCACTCTCCATTATTAAGAAGATCAATGCACAATGGAGCGAAACATCCATGAGAATCATCCAACTTGATAGAACACCGATACCAACTATTGGTGAACGATGAGACATGATCATCCGACTATCCCATGATAGTTGATTCCACCATTCCATCAACATCATTGTTTTTGACATAATAAAAGCATATGGTCTGTTGCTAAGCAGAGATTGGTTGAGAAATCTAGATGGATACTTTGCTATAGACTGGTCTCACCTGCGGCATTCATACAAGAGCAAATGAAACCGAATCTAGGTGTTATCCGAGAGGTATATGAAACACAATGTCACTGCCTTTGACAACAAAAATAAACCATTAGCCTTCATAGAACTCATGTTAGGAAACTTCTTCCTAGAAAAGACATTGTAGTGTTACCTTACACAACCAACCCCAACCTCATGAGACAAGCAGTTGGGACTCCTTCGCCAAACTGATGATAATGAAACTTATACAATTTGCTTTTATGTTAGTAGTAGCAACAATGTAGTACTAGTAGTACCAACACCACAAATGGTCCATGTATAGACAAGTTGTCGACCATGAGTCTTGATAAATTAGGAATGCATTATGACTCAAGGACTGAGTGCATCTCAGTCATCCAAAACAATCAACTATGCATGATTTCAAGTTGTTTGAAGTTCAGAGTCACAAAGAATGATGTTGAAGCACTCATCTTGAACACATGAAAGACCAACATTATGAACAAAGAGCAACTTGGGGATCCACCATGATCCAAAGATGGCTAATCTTGGTACAAGTTACACACTGCAACAGCAACCAATCATTGACCACTTGATCGAACAGTACCAGGATGGGTCTGCATGAGTAGATGATGACCTAAGTACCCACTAGATGCCAACAATCCAACATGAGATTCCAAGTAAAGGAGAAGGCAAGCGATTACAACAAAGAACAGGTAACACATGCATCTTGTTTGTACTCCTTTCACTGAATAGATTGATTAACACTCTAAGTGTTTGGATTACTCACAAAATTCATCATCACACTTGGTTTATTGATTTAAATCCTCGACATAAAAAATCTCAGAATATCTTCTTACGCATTGAATTCAGAAGCGTGAACCCTTCCCGGAGTAAAAAATAATTACCTAGTGTTTCTGGGAAAACTGGTGTCTTTTCGATCGACTAGTCCTCTAGGTTTGGTAGCTACCCTAGAAACAAATAGTTATAGCAATTAATGATTTCTTCTATGTATGATAGATAAAAGAGAGGCAAAGGAACCAACCTGGATCTTCCGCTAGACTCCTTGCTTGATCTCTCTCTCCTTGACAGAGCTTGCAACTACTCTCCGTACTTATCCTGCTTGAAGAGTACCTATAGAGACACAGTAACAAAGAGCCGTCAAAGCATCTTGATCTATTATATCATAATCATTGCAGAATCAGAAATAGAATGAACATACTATACCATTTACAAATAATAACATTCACAATTGCACAATTGTATGGAAGAAAACTCGAAGAAATTTATTAAATAAAAGGGAGAATTACAGCCTAGCTGTCTGATCTAGCATCATCCTCCTAGCATCAAAGCCCACTTCACCTCATGAAAAGCAAGATCACACCAACAATACAATGCTCCTTCTCAGATACAAACTATCAACGCTTCCTTATAAATTACAAAATTCCAGCCTCTAGATCTCTCAGCTGAGGGATCCATTTATAAATGTGTGCAAGGGTGTGAGTCATCTCTAGGTTTTTGATTAGTGTCATTCCATTGGTTACACTTGGAGATTTCTTGGATCTCTTTCTCATCTCTGTGCGAATTCAAAGAGGCAAGTGTCATAGGAGAAGTTTCTAGAAGATTCCATGAGCATCCACTTAGCAAAGTATCTCGGAAATGTTTCCATCCTCGCTCATCACACCGTACATAAGGCCTCATCAATATGCATTGCACCTAGCTAGTGTAGAAGTTAGTATGCATCACACCCCGATAGTGGAGCAGTCAGTATGGTCCACTTTAGGCTAGTTCTGGATGGGTTTTTAGGCGAAACTTTTGGGGAATGATGTAATTAGTTGACCATGTCCTTTTAGGGTATGAAACAACACTTTTAGGCATTGAAGAGCCCTAGCTTATCGACATATAAGATCGGTGTTGAAGTGCCAAAACATGTCTATAACAGTTGCCCCCTAAAGCATGAAGTCGTAAAGCTTTGATGTCGGGTGAAATGCTTTATCATGAGGATCCGAGGTTTTCAAACTGGAAGGTGACATGTATAAGATATAATACAATAGATCATAATAATATATTTTTTTGTGATCTAGTTGAGGTGGGCATTCCCATGCTCAGCTTTATAAATTCATTTCATGTACATAGAACAGATAGTCATCTGCAGTTTCAGACTGGTGATTCTTCATATGTAGAGTCATCATCCCTGGCTCGGATGACCATCTGTGTAGCTTCTGTGTACATTTGATGTCTTTATATCCCTGAATATATCGCAGCCCAGATGGATGAAACTAGATCCAGAGTCTTCAAAACTCGTTCAATCTTCGCCTGATGTACAAGTCAATCCATGTGAAGAAATGTTTTGAAGTCGAACATGGAAAGACATCGCTTGATTACCAACCAATAATGTGAGATGTTAACAGATGCGAGAGGAATCACCGATAATGATAATGACCCTAAAGGTACTATAATACAATTCACATGGTGTGAATATATGATCTGATGTCGAACACCACTCAAAATATTTTGGTCAAAGGCCACCGTTGTCAACCTATCGTCGAAAGTGAGAAACTTGACATTGAGGCATGCAAGCTTCAAAAGTACTGAAAGGGGTGTTTCTAAGTCAACTTCTTGGATAATGAGCTGATGTCAACAAGAAGTGATCCATCGTAGGAGGGTCTTAATGTATCCCACATATACGACACGAAACAAAGCAAATGATTTTCTGGAGGTGAAAATGATCTGACGACACAAGGTTCAGGAATGGTGGTCATGATAAATGGAGGTTGAAGGTATTGCAGTGGATGAGGCATTAATTGGATTACGGTTTCTCAACTGAATGACTTCTTTTGAACATATCGGCGACACTGAGATGGATTGGTAAGCATTGACCCCAATAGATGGATGGTGTGGAAAACCAATGGTGAAATGACCAGTGAACGGAATAACCCAACCCGACTCAATGATGGTGATGGAGTAAAAGTGTCATGTTCAAGAGCATCTTGCTACCATAAAATTCTTCAAATTTGCTTCCCTTTTTCCCCAATCATTTTTGACCAATAGCTCTTTATTTTTGTCAAGCTTGAGGAGGATAACATATGCTTGTTCTATAATTTTCCCTTCGGGCAAACCCATCGCTATGTTTTAACGAGTCTAGTGACAGTGAAACTCGTTCTTGTCTAGGTGGACAAGTTTGTCACTATTGTATTAAAGAGTTTAACGACAAAGACAACTCGGTCCTCTTCATGTTTAAAGAGTTTAAAAAGGGACAAAAAGGGGACTATGTCTTGCCTTGGGTGGATGAGGGTGTCACTATTGTTTTAACGAGTTTAATGACAAAGATAACTTGGTCCTTTTCATGTTTAGAGAGTTGAAAAGGAATGAAAAAGGAAACTCCAACAGTTCTTTTTTGTAGGATAATGTCTTAAGCCCGAAAAAGGGTAAAATAATACAAAACGGATGACTTTTCGATCACTTTAACGAGCCGAAAGAGACAAGCGCTCGAAAATATTTTCATATTTAATGAGTCTAAAAAGAGTTTAAAGGAGACTCGTTTTTAAGGAACGAGTGGTGTCTAGGGTAGCAACTAGTTTTGCGTAAGCTTGGAACTTCTTAATCAGCACACATGTTGGATACTAGACAATCGAATGCTTGTTCATCTCAGAAATTGTGTAGTGCTCATGTGCAGGCCTCCTCCTACCCATCAGTCAGCTCAGGTCATAGTTCCCTCTGGGAATTGTTCAAGTCTATCTGCTGGTGACCCCAGCAGCCAATTGGAAGTTCCCTTTGGGAATTGCATAGATCTGGCTACCAATGACCCCAGCAACCAACTAGAAGTTCCGTCTAGAAATTGCACAAGTCTGGTTAGCAATGGGCCTAGTACCTAACTAGTAGTTCCCTCTCGGAATTGCGTAGTTTTGGCTACCAGTCATCGAGGAAATTCCAAAGAAAAATTGCACAATCCCTGCTTGCTAACCGCTCATGCAACCCGGCCCATTCCTATGGAGAATTGCTCAAATTTGGCTGTACAGCACCTACTACCTATTCATTCTAAAAAATACACAGATCATGCCTACCCTACCCTCTTGCAACCCAGACTCACCCTCCTAAAATTTACACAATTTTGCCTCCCAGCAAAGCCAGAACTTGTAGAGAGTGAATGTCGACTCAGATCATTTGTCTCCATCCCTCATCGGCTCTTATGTATTTTTCATCAGTCTTTGCCTAGATCCATCATCCTGCAGCATAGCCTTGCTGCCTTTCCCGGTCACCCACATCCAAATGACCATGTGTCATGGTAGACGAGGACTTTTTAGATTTCATGTTGTCTCGTCATGAGTGACTACAGGTACATGTACACCCACAAACATGTCAAGATAATGAATGAGATGAATGAAGGGAGAACATGTAGATGGACAAGTTCACCAATGGATGAATGAACGAAAAATGTGAAGCGGATGAACGCGACGAACATGCACCTTAGCAAACAAGTGAGCTTGTCAAGCCTTCCAACATGAAAGAAAGGAATAACATACTAGAGCTTCACTAAGCAAACCAAGGACCATCGAAGACTCTGTGCACTTCTCCATGTGAAGGTGAAGCTATGATAGACCATGAAGACATCCATCACTTAGCAGCACAAATGTACTAGCATTGTCTTGTCAAGTCATGTTGATTCAAGTCATGAGTCATGTTGCCCACATCTCCACTATGGACTTGTTGTCAATCAATCTGATGTAACGTGGAAGTCCAATAGACCCACTTGTTGAACATATAGTCATGTAAGTCAAAAATTCATGGACGTCGAATGGTCATGAGGGTAGTCAAACAACCACAAGGGTCAGTTTCACCCTTGGCTATAAATACCCCCCTCATTTTTACATGAAAGGAATTTTCACCTCGGCTCCTCCAACATAGTCAAGAGAGTTTGTAATCTTTTCTTTGAGGAGTAAGTAGTGGCTCCAACTCCCTGTTGACGAGGTTTGTGATGTATGGTGTAATGATGTGTCTTGGAAATTTCGCTTAATTCATAAGCTTGTTCAACATCTGAACTAATTCATTTGTTGTAATGCATAATAAATTAATGGAAATGTGTTGTATATGTTGTGAATGTTGTCTCGTCCATATCGACTACTCTGCCAAACATCAAACAAACCTTTCACATGAACCTTGTTGTAACAACTGTTGCACTCATCTCACACTGATTTGTGAGTGTTGTATGTGTTACGTTACCTTGTATGTTGTGACTTCCACATCCGAGTGGAAACATTGTGTATGTCCATTGTCTTGTGTGTTCCTAGCCGAGTTGGGACTGATCCCATTCAACCTGGAACTCACCTTCACCTTTCTCCCCTCATAGTAAAAGAGCCATTAACACAAGTACACTTACACTCACCAGGCACGTGAACCTCACTTCTCGAAGACAAAGTGAACCACTCTCATATGCTAACATGCAAGATTTGAGGAAAATCCTTAAGACAATGGAAATTGGGCCATCATACCGGATCGAACCCCCACACCAAACGGTCTGAGGTCTAGTTGGGACATCATATCGGGGTGATCTCATGAACGTTGGTGGGTCCAACACCATCAACATGGTCACAACAATGAAAAAGGGTATTGAAATTTGAAAAGAAAGTCTATGATTTTTGTAATATTCCTTAGTAATCTTACAGAATATTATACGATTGGTGGTTATTCCTCCTCCGATGTTTTACAATGTGTTATTTCCCTGTTTCATTCATCTTGAAGGTTTTCATCTTTTGAATTCATGCAATAATATATACTCTCAAACTTGTCTACTGATTCTTCTGCGTTAAAGTGTTAATGCATATGCCTATGTGAGGGGTTCAAATTACGTTTTCAAGCTGTATTGTGTGAGGCATATCAGTCAACTTCTTTTCTGTCCACTACATATTCCTCTAACTCAGTAGTTATAGTAAATCTCATGGTTTCATGCCCTATGTTTTACGTATAGAATTCTTCGTGCTTTGATTTCTATATCTTGATTTGTTATTTTTCTTTGACACCTCTCATTCATCTTATAAAGATGATTAAAATTGTAAATATTTGAAGTGCTTAACCTCCACTATCTTTGTTATATTTTCTAGGAACTATGTTTTTGCAAAACACTAAAACATACAGCTTGAATATTTGGATGAAAGAACCAACTCTTTGATATATATATCTATATATATTATATATATATATATATAGAGAGAGAGAGAGAGAGAGAGAGAGAGAGAGAGAGATACTCTGGTGTGTGTGTTACAAAATAGGGTGATGTCTCCTCCTGCTTGAGAATCATTTGAGGCACACCGATTTAGATGTACCTAGGCACTGGTCTTGTAAGCAATCCAAGGTTGTCTCTAGGAGCGACAACACACTTCCTAGATATAATATACCCACAAACTATCCACACTAATCAAATCATCCAACCTATGAACAGTAAAATATTAGTGGGGAGGTTTCACCTATATCTTTCTTTTGCACTATTTCATTAGTTTATATGTCTCATTCGTCATAGTTAATTAAATGCTCTCTCCTTATCATAAGCTCACAACAAATTTACCAATTCAGTGTTCATTATGTACATTACCACGATATATTTTTTTTCTTTGTTATAAGTCCTATGCAATATAATATGGAAATAAGCGACAACCACTTGGAACTTTTAATTGTGTGCACACACATGTAAATTGCAGAAATATGATATATAATTCAAAGAAAAGAAATGTGCATGATCTAGCATTTCATCTTTTCTCATATAGTTAGCTTGTTTAAGGTAGTATTTTTGTTGTTATGTATTAAAAGGCAAGGTGGATTAAACATTAATTAACAATAAAAATATAATCAATCACATATAAACAACACCAAGAATTACTATGGGAAAATATTTATTTGGGGAAAAATCCTAGCCTAATAGGATTCTAATAGTTTTTCGCCAAAATCTTGACCAAGCTTGCTAGGGAGTAGTGCTCAACCCTTGATCACATATATTGACCAAGAGACAATGCTCAACCCTTGGCCATTCACAATGGCCTACGACCGTGCTCAACACTTGGAACCTTGGTGCTTGGCACACTTACAATGGAGATAAATAAATCTATTTATAGGCTTCCTTCCAACCAAATGCAATTCACATAAAATCACTAGTCACAAAACCATGTTCTTGAAACCATTAGTTGTACATTTTCATTCCTCCCAATGCCCCCTTTATGCCCCGCTTAACCATGACTAGGGAATTGTTACGGATTTAACCCCCCTAAAGATCTCAGAACTCAATAATTCCACATGCCTAATTATATCATCCCCATTATAAGTAATATATTCTTGGTTCACTGCTTCTTGGGTTGCACACTTGACATTTGTGTCCATATAAAAAGAACCCATATGTATGATTATATAGGTCATCCGCCATTCTAACCTAGTTCTCTAGGAGTTCTCTTCATGTACACGGTTCATCAATTTAAATTATCCACATGCACATATACTTCTTAGCCATTCACTGCTATTGCAAATGTACCAACCAATGCTCAACCTTCCAACATTGCCAATGTTGTGTGGTTGTCATTTAAAAGCATGATAAGCATGAGGACATGTTAATTTTTGGGAAAGATAAGATCACTATTAACAGGTTAAAATAATAATTAACCAAGGCCTTTGCAATGAATAGTTTAGGACCTGCAAGGAAGATTTTGGGAATGCACATTATACGTGACAGAAAAATAAAGACATTATGGCTATCACAAAAATAATACCTTGGAAAAGTATTGGAAAAATTCAATATGGATGATCCAAAATATGTACGTATACTAGTTACTTCTCATTTCAAATTAACATCTAAAAAATTTCCCCACTACTATTGAAGAAAAAGAAGAAATGTCCAAGATTCCAAATGCTTCACCAGTGGGAAGTCTTATGTATGTTATGGCATGCACTCTCCCTGACATTTCACATCTAGTGGGAGTAGTAAGTATGTTTCCATGCTCAACCCTTGATCACAAATATTGACCAACAGATAGTGCTCAACCCATTGGCCTTTCACAATGGCCCGAGACTGTTCTCAACCCTTGGAACCTTGGTGCTTGGCACACTTACAATGGAGATAAATAAGCCTATTTATAGGCTTATTAAATCCAACCAAATACAACTCACATAAAACCACTAGCCACAGAACCATGTGCTTGAAACCATTAGTTATACATTTTCATTCCAAAGTCAAGGTTAATCCTAAAAATTCCCCCCAATTCCCCCCTTAGTCCCCCCTTAAGCATGACTAGGGAATTTGTATGGACTTAACCACCCTAAAGATCTCAGTACTCAATAATTCCACATGCCCAATTATATCATCTCCATTATAAGTAATATATTCTTGGTTCATTGCTTCTTGGGTTGTACACTTGACATTTATGTCCATATAAAAAGAACCCATTTATAGGATTAGATAGGTCATCCGCCATTGTAACCTAGCTCTCTAGGAGTTCTCTTCATGTACATGGTCCACCAATTTAAATAATCGACATGCGCCTATCCTTCTTAGCCACTCACTGTTGTTGCAAATGTACCAATGATTGCTCAACCTTCCAACATTGCCAATGTTGCGTGGTTATCATTTAAAAGCATGATAGGAATGATGACATGTTGATTGTTGCGAAAGATAAGATCACGATTAACAAGTTAAAAGAAGAATTAAACAAGGCCTTTGAAATAAAAAATTTAGGACCAGAAGGAAGATTTTGGGAATGCAAATTATACGTGACAGAAAAAGAAAGAAATTATGGCTATCACAAAAATAATACCTTGGAAAAGTATTGGAAGAATTCAATATGGATGTTCCAAAATATGTAGGTATACGAGTTACTTTTCGTTTAAAATTAACATCTAAAAAATTCCCCACTACTACTGAAGAAAAAAAAGAAATGTCCAAGATTCCATATGCTTCAGCAGTGGGCAATCTTATGTATGCTATGGTATGCACTCTCCCTCATAGTGCACATTTAGTGGGAGTAGTAAGTAGGTATCTTGCAAACCCATGCAAGGAACATTGGAATGTTGTTAAGTGGATCTTAAGATATATTAAAGCATCAATTGACTATTGTTTATGCTTTCAACGTACTAATACCTTGCTGGCAAGATTTAGGGATGTTGATTTCACAAGCGACATGGATTCTAGAAGATGTACAAAAGGTTACATCTATAGTTTTGCAAGGGCTGAAGTATCATGGATATCTACAGTGCAAAAGGTGGTGTCTCTTTCTACCACATAAGCTGAGTATATGGCAACAACCTTTACGTGCAAGGAAATTATTTGGATGAAGAGGTTCCTAGAGGAACTAGGTCTGCAACAAGAAAAATATGTATTCAATTGTGACAGTTGAAGTGCACTCTATATTGCTAAAAACACATCTTTTGACTACAAACCAAAGCATATTGAAGTTCGATACCATTGGATACATGAAGTGTTAGATGATGGGATACTACAGTTGAAGAAAATGCACACAATGGACAATCCTACTCATATGTTAACAAAAAATTTACCTAGGGGTAAGCAAGATATTTGTACAACCTTGGCTGGGCTGTTGCAAAGATGATAAATCCTACTCATATGTTAACAAAAAAATTGCCATGGGATAAGCAATATATTTGTAAAAATTTAGCTGGACTGTTGCAAAGATGATAAAGGAGGATTATGAAAGATCTGTAAGAGATATAAATTTATTTTGATCTCAAGTGGGAGATTTTTCTGTGTGAAACCAAATAAACAAATAAACAAAATAAAAACATAATGTAATATTACTATTTTGTCATTTTGCACCAGTGATTTTCATAATTCATATTATTTTGCCAATAATATTTCCGTATAGATGAGAGATTATTTATATGTAATATTGGGCATTGTCTGTGGTGTGAGACCATTATATGAGAGAGAAAGATTTCCTGATTGAGTGTTTTCCGTGTTGCTTCTGTCATCTTCTGTTTTCTGTCAGCGATAACAGTGATATCAGAGCAGGTTTAATTTTATTGTGTCTATAGTATAGTTATGTTCTTGTGGTGTGAAATTTTATTACGGTCAGATCTGCCTAAAAGAAGAGGACATCGATGCATGAAGAAGCGGGATCAGCTGTGTGAAGTTTGATCGGACAGATCTGCATGTGAAGAAGCCAGGTCAACTCTGTATAATTTTATCGTGGAAAAATTTGCGTGTGAAGAAGATGGATCTACCGCTGACAGAGAGTCAAGCGTGGAGCATCCATGCAACTGCGTAGAAGATGCAACTGCGTAGAAGAGGATTATTTGAGTGGTTCAAAGGTAGATCTGGCGCAGGGGCAGATCTTGATCAGCGATCCAGTGCCAATCTGCATTTTGGTAGAGGAAATAGGCCCAAATCGATGGCACAGTTAAGGCACTTGAGCAGAAAATCCTTGATTGATACAAAGATCGCATGAGAAACGAAAATTGCGAGCGCCTTTAAAGGCCAGCTGGTTGAGGAGAGATGGGCGTTGGCCGTGGTGTGCGATCATCATACGAGGGAGAGCAGTATTTTTCGATTGCGTGTTTTCTGTGTTGCTTGTGTCATCTTGTGTTTGTCAGTGATAAGAGTCTATTACTCCAAACACAGGTTACATGGATCTCTGGCCATAGCCATCATATCCAATTTATTTCAACTAGCATTTCGGGTAACACTCCATTACATTCTATCCCAAGTCTTAATGGACTCTAAAAGTCATTAAAGCATTACCAAAAAAAAAATTCTATCTAACATCTGTAGATGGAGTTTGTTTATAGTCTAGTCAGGTTGGTGTTTTGTGTTTTGGTAATGTTCCTAACATTTTTGTTTCTTCTAGGCCACTCATGGAATCTTCTTTAAGTCTCTATACTCCATGTCTTCATGAAGATGTGGATCAAAGTAGTCGACTCTCTTCCTCTTACACTATTAAAATTGTGTATGAACATCTAATTGCTAACTCTCCCCTTCCTCTGGAATGAAGACTCCATATGGGAGAAATTTGGAATCTATATGGATTATAGAAGGTAAGTATGTGCGGTTGGACATTCGTTCATGGGAAAATTATAACAATCCATAATGTAATGATGAAAATAGTTATCTTGGGGTTTTTCATCTGTCTTCTATGATCCTATAATATTTAAACAACTTTTTTCAATGCCATTTCAGCAAGAGAGTTTGTAATTTTCTATGATCTAGAATTAAGTATAGATTTAGGCAACCATCTAGTGAAAAAGGATTGGAAAAAATACCAGTTGTTTTAAAATAGTATAAATGTTCCTACCCATGTTTGTATCATATAAAATGTGGCTAGTGAGAAACAAGACTATCTTTTAATATACGTTTATGGTCCATATACAAGTGGCTATCAAGGCTCACACATTAATCTTGGGAATTCTACTCTGTGAAGGAATTTCGTCTATCAAGGATTAGGATTTGTATCAGAAAGATTATCAAGGATTAGGATTTGTATGAGAAAGATTATCTTCAGTTGAATCCCAATGACAAGGGTATATCCCAAAATCCACCCCTCCCAATCCGCCTATAAAGATCTCATCTTAGCAGAATCACATGAATTGATCATAATTTAAAGAATGAAAGAAAGAGAAAAATGACATTGTTTATTCCTTAATGGACCTAGAGAACAATAGGTGAGGTGGGTTCTCCTTGAGGAATTATATAATGTATTTATGCATAGAGCATTGGAAGAAATATTAACAATTAAGGAGATGCTTATACCTATTTTCAAGGTCTAACACTAGCAATATATCTCAATATCTCCAAGTATAATGTTTTTGAAGACTCTAATTTAATAACTAAGTTTATCCGCAAAGAAAATGACCAAAAGATAACCAGCTCTTGTAGAATTGAGGCTTCTGTGATCCATCATATTTCCAAACGCATCGACAATGATCTTTTTATGTGATTTACGCCAAAGCTCTTTTTACAAATAACCAGCTCTATTTCATTATAGCTAAAATTAAATCGCTCACAAAATAAGTTGAGTCTATTCAATGAGTACATGTTATCAAAAATTATGAGTAAGAAAATCACTTTTCCTATCCATCTACATTATAAAAAAAATGATGATTTGATTTAGTCATTAATAACTATTTTTAATCCTTCTTATAATCAAAATAAGAGTCAATCAACAAACCCAAAGTCTACTAAGTACCAATATAAAATTTAAATATGCTTCAGAAAAATCAATTGTCTGAATTCTATTTCTAATCAATTTTAATAACACTATTGCACAATATATTTTTATGAAAAATTTTATCGATCTCGTAAAAATTAAAATTCTTTAAAAAAAAATCATATTAAATTGAAATGGATATTTTTTAAAATACATTTTGTTGATTTAATAAAATAGATTAAAGTGAATCATAGTACTTCTATATGAATTATGATTTATGAATTAAGTTGAGGATTTACAAAAATAAGTGTTGAAGTGGTGTATTTCACTAAAGAATTGGTATATTTCATTAAAGTTCATATTCTTAAATAAATAATGAGTAGAAGGAGAAAATTCAGATTTCAAATAAATAAATAAAAAATAATTAATATTTCAATAGAAAAATTATTTTAGTTAAAAAAATGAATGTAAATAATTTGGTTAACCATATATTAATGTAGTTGTCTATAATGAGATTTTTTGAAAGCCTTTTTAGTGGGTTTTTCTGGTCAAAATCCGGCAATAATTTATTGGAATGACAAATTTGATAGCTAGTTTTTGCACAATCAAAGCGTCCCAGGGGTTTTTCAGGATGCTGAATCCAAATACGCAATTAAAAAACCATTTTAACTGCAACAAATCAAAATTTAACCTCGATTTCTTCTTTCACAATTATATTTTCCACAAATTCCTTCTTAATTTAAAAAAAATTCAAATTTACCCATTTTTCAGAA